>OZ024823.1:142809809-143005115 GCA_964016985.1 Anodontia alba
CACTTCAATGACAGGATGAGCTCTCTTGGATGTATCCATTCACCTACAGGGACAATAGTCAGGTTTTTCAGGCTTACATACATAATATATAATATATGTTCAATAAGGAAATCTACAAATAACCTGTCACTTGTTTGTTCCTCATTTCCAAGTTTAGAAAAAGTGATGCATGGTACATTTGATAAAATCACATGGTGAAAACAGAGGGATTTACGTATAAGAATTAAAGATATTTCTGCTTACCATTCCTGAATATAACTGATCATGTCATCAATGATCTCTGTGATGAAGGTTTCTTCTGGCATATCCCCTTTCAGTTCGAATGTCTTGAAGATCTCTGTGAATCACTGTCGGCCGTATAGAATTCCTGAAAAATATCATCATACATACATGTATCTGTAAGAAACCTAAAACTTGAGACATTTAATTTTTGTGGGGAGAAGTTTGTGACAATTTAGGTTTTCCCCCATGAAAACAATTACTATAGACCTGTACTTATTAGACATAAGGTAGAATTTTTTTTTTTATTCTGGATACTATATACAGTTTTCTTTTTCTCCATAAAAATGTATATTGTGGGTATTTCTTACATTATTCACAATATACATGTACAAATGTACCTTTTTTATGGAGAAAAAGATATATAGATTTCTTCAGAACCAACAATATACCTTTTATGGAAAAAAAAAGGAAAAAATATCCTTGATTTATCACCGAATAATCCCATTAGCTATTCCTGAAATACAAATAGTACAATATTCCAAGCCCTTTGACTTTAAAAGTTGTAGCATCATGTTTTCCTCTATTCTCTGGAGCCTAAAAACCTGTATTGTTTTATACATGTAAGTATCCATAGTACCAATTACATGTAACTAGAGCTGGTGTTTGTAAAACACTATGCCCCCAACTGCCTGACACTATCACTGCTTGACTCCAACACTGCTTGCCCATGACGGTAACAACAGTACAAACATACGAGATTTCAATGTTTTTTTATTAAAAGGGAAATAACTCTAAAATGGGAGATAATTGGGCTAGGAAAAAAATATGGGTCACCTATTTTTTCATGAGGAACCCATATATTTCAAACTAGCGTGCACAGTTCAAAACTTATGCTATGCACCAAAAAATGTGCAATGTAGAAATGCCCAAAATGACAAGGGGCCATAACTCAATTAGTAATTTTTTAGAATTTATTCAAAAGTTAATCAGGTCATCTCCGCATCACTACCTATCTATTCCTTAAATTCCATGGCTCTAGCTTCAATAGTTTTTGAGATACTTTGCTGACAAGATTCCATCCATATTTCTTCAAAGGGCCATAACTCAGAAAAGGAGCATAATCCTGATGGGAAAAAAATATTCGTCAGCTATTTTTTCATGGGAAATCCATACATGAAATTTCAAAACCCTAGCATGCACACTTCAAAACCTATGCTAAGCATCAAAAAGTGTGCAATGTAAAAATGCCTAAAATGACAAAGGGCCATAACACTAGAAGTACTTGTAGTAGTAGTTTCAGAATTTATTCAAAAGTTAATCAGGTCGTCTACTCATTGCTACCAATTTATTCCTTAAATTTCAAGGCTCTAGCTTCAATAGTTTTTGAGATATTTTGCTGCCAAGACTTCATCTATATTTTTTTTCAACGGCCGTAACTCAGGTAAGGGGCATAATCCTAATAATAATAATAAAAAATGTGTCAGCTATTTTTTCATGAGAAATCTAAATATGAAATTTCAAAACCCTGGCATGCACCGTTCAAAACTTATACTATGCATCAAAAAAGTGTGCAATGTAAAAATGCCAAAAATGTCAAGGGGCCATAACTCAGAAAGTACTTATCAGAATTTATTCAAAAGTTAAACAGGTCATCTACTCATCGCTACCAACACATTCCTCAAATTTCAAGGCTCTAGCTTCAACAGTTTTTCAGATAGCTTGCTGACAAGATTCAATCCACATTTTTCAAAGGGCCATAACTCAAAAAAACAACAAAATACGTGTCAGCTACTTTTTCATGAGGAATCCATATATGAAATTTCAAAACCCTAGCATGCAAGGTTCAAAACATGCTGTGCATCAAAAAGTGTGCAAAGTAAAAATGCCTAAAGTTATAAAGGGCCATTACTCATCAAGTAATTGTCAGAATTTATTCAAAAGTTAATCTGGTCATCTATTCATCAATACCAATCTATTCACCAGGTTTCAAGGCTCTAGCTTCAACAGCTTTTAAGATATTTTGCTGATAAGATTTCATACATATTTTTTGAAAGGGCCATAACTCAGGAAAGGGGCATAATCCTGATGGGAAAACAAATACGTGTCAGCTATTTTTCCATGAAGAATCCATATACGAAATTTCAAAACTCTAGCATGCACGGTTCAGAAGTTATGCTATGCAGTAACGGACAGACGGACGCACAGACAAACGCACGCACAAACGTCCCAGAAGCAATATGCCCCTCCAACTTCTTCGAAGTTGGGGGCATAAATATACGAGATACCATTTCACAATTTCACTGGGTAGGTAATGTCAATAGGTATGTGCATGCCGAACAAATAACATTTTACAAGAGGTTTAAAAGTTACCGCAATTTTCACAAAATAATTATGGACTTTCAGACAGTCTCATTGAAGTTATTTATAAAGAAATCTGACATTTAAAAATTTCATTGATTAGATCTTATCAAAATGTATCTGCATGCAAAACTTATTGTTTGACCATCTCATCTGGAGCCCTAAGAATCTTTAATATTTTTCCCCTTAACTGGAGCCCCCAAACCCTATACTGTTTAATGAGTAGTACACATTAATTATACCCAACTGTATCTGACAGATTCATTGGTTCTAGAAGGCCTTGTCAATATGTATCTGCATGCCAAAAATATTTTGAGAGGTCTAAAAGTTATAGGATTTTCACAAACTGAAAACAAATAGACACATAAATTTGCTCTACAAGACAATTAAGTTGCAAAGAAATCTTATATTTAGGAATTTCAGATCAGGTATTGAGGTATTGTCAATAAATGTATGTATCTCTCTTATTCAGAGACCCAAGAACCTTCAAATGTCTTTTTTTTCTTCTTCTTCTTTTTTATCTGGAGCCCTGGAAACATTTTTTTTTTTTTGATGAGGAGTACAAATTAATCACACCCAAATCCATCTAACAATTTCATAAATTAGATCTTGTCAACATGTATCTGCAAGCAAAAAGTTATCAAAATATTCCAAGGGGTTTACAGCCTGTCAAGATTATTTCCCTTATTCTGAGCCATCCGTAAATTGAAAGGTGAAGCAAAAAAAAAAAGATCCATGAGAAAAAAAAACCCTTAACATCCATAAGCAGAATTTAGCTTGTCTCATGTCACCCAATCATAAATAAGACAGCTTAAACCCATAGAGGTGGGATGAAAAGCAATTCAGAGCACTAAACATTAGCGGCCTTATTTACCATTCGGCCAAAGGGTCTGCACAGGAAGAAAAACTGACTTCTGCAGTAAGACAGTTGGTTGTTAGTCTTGCAGCCTTTTACCACATTTTAGTCTGGGCATGGTCAATAAAACCCATGAACAAAGTTCTGTTAATACTTAACCTACAAATGTCTTGTGAACATAGCTCTTGGGTGGCGTATACATTATATTCCCAAGAATATACCATATCTAGGAGCAGCAGGCACATGGACAATAGTGGTAGAAGATTTAAAGACCAAAGCTGCACCAGAGAATGTTGTGTTAAACGCAGGTCTGAACATGCAACCTCCTGCGTAACAACTGGACGGCAGATCCGAGTGACCCAGCCAAAGATATTTTGAAATATTAATGCCTTTGGCAGTCTAACACTTTGAAATAAAAACAGCTTTCAATGTTCAGTAAATTAGAGTAAGCCACTTATATGTGTAAACTGCCTTCAGAAGTTAAAACGCTTAAATCTGAGAGACCAGCCAGAGATATACACCACCTCTTTATAACACTACTGTTGGGATCCAAAGCATAAACTATGTTGGTTAAAGAACCGTGTTGTATCCAAACAAAAAAGTAAAGATTATACAGAAAAATGACCTTTTATGGTCATTTTTCTATATAATCTATGCATTTTTAAGAGCGATCTTTGGACTGTGACAGCTTAAAATCCAAAACCATGTTCTAATGAATTGTGTTATAATGAGGTTGATGTGTGCATGTATGGAACAATGAACTGCCTAAGGGGAATAAACTGGCTTCAGTATTCAGACATTTGGAAGAATTAACTTCTTTCAGCAGGAATACACCAGTCATATGTAACAACTGCTCCCCAATATCTCTCATCCCACCCTGGGTTTTCCCTCAGACATTTAAGGGGACTTAGGTCTCTTTTGACGCATATTTTAGGGGACATATGGGGTAATTTCAGGGACTGAATGCTTGACTTTTACAGAATATATTGCAAATTTAAAGGGATATCAACCTCTCTCTAAGATGAAGCCTAAGCTCAACCCTAACACTAATACTGAATCTACTTTAAGAAGAATACTAGCCCTAAAATAAATCTACTTTTCAAAGAGGAAAGCATTTGCTACTTCAGTGCTCGCTAACCAGTACAAACCTTAGGGTGGGCCTGCCTCATATATTCCTTAAGTTAACATGCCTATGAATAATAATTTTCCACAAACAATCTTATCCATTACTGATGTGTAGCCCATTGCCAAACTAGCATCACACTTCCATGGTCTTTTTTTACTCCTGTTCTTACTCTGGTTCCTAGGCTCAACCCTAACCCTTATACTGAATCTACTTTACGAAGAATCCTAACCCTAAATTAAAATTACTTTTCAAAGAGAAAAAATAGCAACTTTAAAGCATGCTAACTCGTACAAATCTAGCTAGGGTGGTTCGTTTCATATGCATGTATATTCTAAAATGAAAACTTCATTAAATAGTAATTTTGCACATACATAAATTTGTATATATACATGTACCGTACTTTAATAATCTTATCCATTAGTACTGTGGAGAGCCCTTTGCCAAACTAGCTGGTGACTCTTCAATGGTCTGTTTTACTCCTGTTGTTATGCTGGTTCCTAAGCTCAACCCTAACCCTAATAATGAATCTACTTTTAAGAGGAATACTAACCCTAAAATAAAATAACTTTTCAAAGAGAGAAGCAATAGCCACTTCAGTGCATACTAACCAGTACAAATCTACTTGGGGTGGGCCTGCTTCATGTATTTCTAAACTTAATACTTCCAGGAATGATGACTTTCCAGAAATAATCTTATCCAAACTATTTGAACCCTAATACTGAATCTACTTTAAGAGGAATACTAACCTTAAAATGAAATTACTTTTCTTAAGAGAAAGGCAACAGCTAAATTAAAATTACTTTTCAAAGAGAAAAGCAATAGCTACTTTAAAGCATGCTAACTAGTATACTCTAGCTAGGGTGATTCGCTTCATTTATATTCTAAAATGAAAACTTCGTTGAATAGTAATTTTGCACATATATTTGTATATATACAATAATCTTATCCTTTAGTGTTGTGGAGAGCCCTCTGCCAAACTAGCTGGTCACTCTTCAATGGTCTGTTTTACTCCTGTTGGTATGCTGGTTCCCAAGCTCAACCCTAACCCTAATAATGAATCTACTTTTAAGAGGAATACTAACCCTAAAATAAAATAACTTTTCAAAGAGAGAAGCAATAGCCACTTCAGTGCATACTAACCAGTACAAATCCACTTGGGGTGGGCCCGATTCATGTATTTCTAAACTTAATACTTCCAGGAATGATGACTTTCCACTAACAATCTTATCCAAACTCTTTGTAACCCTAATACTGAATCTACTTTTAGAGGAATACTAACCCTAAAATGAAATTACTTTTCTTTTAGAAAAAGGCAATAGCCACTTTAATGCACGCTAACAACTAGTACAAATCTACCTTGTACTTCCATGAATTATAATTTTCCACAAATAATCTGATCCAAACCCTTACCCTATACTACTGAATTCAGCACAAGAGATGTATTTATTCTAAAAGTTAATTACGGTATGTTGTACAATGTGACAAGTTTATCGGGGTTAGTAATCCCTCCCAATTATGCTAAATACCAAACATAATCAGAATTCATCCATCAGTTCTTGAAAAGTCACAGAGAAACCATTTTTCAACAAAATTTCTAAATCGAAAAAGGGGCATAACTGTGCCATAAATATTTAGAGGGTTACCTCCCCTATTGGTATGAGTTCCCCTTTTCATAATGAACAACTAATCCAAGTTTCAAGTAAATATCTTCAGAAACGACAGAGATATTACAAAATGTCCAAGTTTTTGCACCACGACGACGACGACGCAGACGACGCCAGAGCTATGACAATACCTCATCGTTTTCTTAAAAAACAGGCAAGCTAAAAATTACCAACTTTTATCAGCATTACAATTTATCCTCTGCAGAGACTTTTTTTCTTCTTCTTCTTTTACCCCAAAATCTGTCTTGTATCCCTAAAATTGGAGAGTCTCTACTTGTATATACTGCTGTACACTGGAAGTATTTACTGGAAGTATTTCAAAATTCCCACTGGACAGACCCTAGACTGACAGCCTGTACACAATGACATACTAGGGGGCAAGCAGTCAAAAGCCAGTCACACACGACTGACCAAATTACCAGAATACCAGTGAAAAATACAGGAATACCTGTGAAAGACACATATTGAAGACACCATTAGTGGCTTTAATTAAGATATGTCAACATACAGAAAAAGGGAAAGTCTTTTAACTTGTAACCACAAATAATTTGCAAACTGTCTTTGAAGTGTTACCTTTTAAAAACAATTTGTCCACACAGTTTGCTCAGGTCAGCCTGGTTATAGGACAAAATTGGAAGTCTCATGGTTAAACCTTCTTTCTTTGCTTTTTCTTTTTTTTTTCTCTGTGCTAATTCTTTTATTTTGCCTCCCTTGCTGTTGATTTTTTCAACCTGTATGAAAATTAATAGGCTTGCTGTTTTTTTTTTTGTTTTTTTTTTTGTTTGTTTGTTTTGTTTTTGTTTTTTTTTCCAACAGATATCTGACAGACAGTCATTGTTTCCCTTAGAGGAGACACTCAAGTACTGTGTGCAAATCATCATTTTCTGAGAAAAGAGCAAAACAGTATCTTAGGGCTCAATTTGTGAGATAGCAGTTTGCGAATCAAAACATTTATTCATGTTTCTAAGTCCTGCAGAGCCTATTTAGCAATCCCTATGTAGATTATCATGGGTCTGCTCAGATACATCACTGTGCAACTACACGCAATTCTGGGACATTCTCATTTCCAGTTTAGATTTCAAAACAAATATATGTGAAAATAACTAGAAAATGCAACAGTCGCAGAAAACAGAACATTATAATAACTGAAATAAACAGAAAATGCAACAGTCACAAAGCAATATCACCCTTGCCCCGCATGAAGAAACCAAGTGCTCGTAGCATTAATGACACCTGGTCATGGTGGGAAACTTCTTCGGGAGAAAAACTTACTTAATTTATAGAACCTTTTCTTGTCAGAAATGCATATGAAACTGGCATGTATTTATATTTAAAGAACCTAAATACTGGGACAGACAGGCCTTTGCAAACAATGTAGACCCAAATCAGAAGCCACAGAGAACAAGGGAATGAAACTAACTTGGAAGAATAGTGATCATGAAAACTCAGAAAACACTTTTAGGACAATAAGACCTGTGTGACAAGGGAATACTCAAATCAGCCTGCAAATCAGTCTTCGCCGTTCGCACAAGTTTTTTGGCCTCTGGGCTTATCAAGATCATCCTCCGGAGTATCACAGCGGGGAATCCATGTGACCAAATTACTGGGTTTGTTGCTTTTAGCTCCGCTTCAGGTAAGTTTTTTTAATATCTTGATTTATACTTGATGGAATTTTTTCAAATAAAGGCCAGAGTAAGCAGAAAATCAAGCTCTTTGTGGTGGTGTCAGCACTGTTCTGTAATCTGTTCTGATTCTCAAGAACATTCGGAGAATGTTTTTCGTCAAAATTCATGCATTGTCCTGTTGTCCCAGACTGACAGCAATATCATTCTTCAAATGTTCTCGAGAATGAGATCAGATCACAGAATAGCGCTTACACCGTCAGAAAGAGTTTCATTTTCCGCGTACTCTGCACTTTATTTCCACAACTTCCATTTGATATGAATAGAGATATTCTAAAAAATCCTACTGAAGTGGAGTTAAAAATAGTAACAAACTCTGTGTACTTTGTCATTTGGTCACATGGATTCCCCACAATGTATATGGATTTCTACATTAAAGCCAGTATTGGTTTCTTCAGTAGGTGTCTTTCACAGGTATTCCTGAATTTTTCACAAGTATTCCAGTATGCAGATCTGGCAGGGATGGGGTAGAACCAGCAACATCCAGATAATGCCAGAAACCAATAACTGTCCTTCTTGAATAAGCAGAAGCCAGAATGGAGAGAATGACTATATAAAATATTTCATGATCAACCTCCATGACAGAATGTTGCAGGGATACGATCAAACCAGCAGCATCTGGATACCTGGTGGATGGGTCTACAAATGAGCCACCCAAAGACCTATAAATTTACAAGCTCACCAGCACATAGTGCCAGCAGAAAGTCTTAGTAGCACCTATAGGAAAATGCCAGTGCAATATTGCATCTGCTAATCAACAACAATTTCAATGTGTGTATTGAAAATCCTTTAAGGTAGAAATGTCATTAAGGAGAAGATTTTCATATTGATACATTGATAGTAATTATCGCATGAGTACATCAAATCATTAATCTTTCCTTCTTAATATGTTGATGTTGAAATCCCAAAATTATGTTATTTAAACAAGTTTTAAGACATGAAGGTATTTGAGCCTGAAGTGTTTTTCATAAGATAGTTCTTGCAAAATTGTTATTTTAATTTAACACTTATAAGAGTAATGGTATCACAAATAACACATCCTGTATATTTACTATGATGTTCCTTTAACACTCATTACGAAAACACGCCTATTCAAATATACTGAACATTTTAACCACCAAAAAATGAAAACTTTCAGATAAAAATTCGGATATTTCTCATACTTCTGGTCAAAACATAGATTGTAGGTACTCGTTAGAACTGCCTTGGTGAGGCAGTTTTAACGAGTACCCACAATCTATATCTTTGGGCAGAAGTATGAGAAAAATAATGTATACCCCTGTAAACCCCAGTTTTACTATATAAAAGTGGGGTTAAAGGGGGTCAATATTATATAGGCAGGTTTTTGTGATGTGAAGAAGCTAGCAAAATTACTGCTTTTATGTTATGGGACAATATGTCTGAGTGACAAAAACAAAGAATGTTAATGAGACAGCTTTATTATTAGTGTAGCCTAATATAGATCTTGGTTTACTCTGTCACTGATCAATATTCCGACATAATCTCCATGTGACAGACCATTATACCCTGGATTACTGACTGATACACTGGGTAAGAGTGTAGCTAGGTCTTTATATTCAAGTATATTATAATGGTCAACTATCAAAAACAACCCTGTCAGTAAAAAATAATGTACATTTTATGCTGTGAATTATGTCCGATAATCAATCAATCAATCAGTGATATGGAGTTGTCTTATGCCATTTTAGATTGTGTGTTTATTTTTGAATTTTGCAATTGCTATATGCCAGTCACTGGCTTACAGTGTAATTCTCTGCTTAATATGTGAATGTCTGTTTATAAAGGGTAAAGTTTCCTGAAACTTATATGGAGATTTAAACATTTGTATATTTCTCAGAGTGAAAATATAGACTTTCCAAACAATTCTACATGACGGGTATAAATACTGATGTCGGGATTCAATCATCAAGCACTTGTTTCTCCCGGAGCTCCTGCTAATTGTTGCAAGGATAAAAGTAAGAAAATAAACCCAATGGTCGGTATTATTTTATGCCCATCTAAACTATTTGCTTACAAGTATTCTCATTGTTGATTTAAATGGAAAATCTTGAAAATAATTCATCTTCAGTCAAACAAAACAATGTCAAGTACTGTTTTTTTTTTTTTTTTTTTTTTTTTTTCTACTTTCGTTTTCACCGGAAGTCATGTTGTGCTATGGCATTATGGCTACTGGAATAACGCTAATTCATCGTTCGTGGCTGCAGAATTATACTACATAGTAACTGGTTAACATCAAATTAACTTCGAACGATTTCACGCTAAAAAGAAAAGAAGAAAAAATATGCATACCATTCCCATTTGCTACTACACTATCATGTTCAAAGCCCACCGTAAACAATTAACAAATCGCTTGTAACGTCACTGCCAAAAAATTTAATCAGAAGTTCAACGTAAACAAATAACGTACGGTTTAGATGGCACTAAAAGAAAAAAAAATGCAATGTGAAATATAAATATACTTTACCACAGCTGAAGTAGCCTCTGTTTCTTTTGAAATAATGTTGCGTCGGACTCGGCAGTTTCTACAACATAGGGTCGCGACTTGAACAGCGGAATAATTCTTGGGTCGTGATTTGCCCTCGGACATCCAAACAAACCGTCGAACGAAAAAAAGTTATAAATGTCAACATTTTGCTGACCTATTTAATTAAAATTCACATGTATTACTATATTTAGCCTACTGCAACAGTTTCATATGTACGTAAAGTATATAATTTCTTTGAACTATTTTTCAGTGCGGAAGGAAAATGAACTCGTCCAAGTAGGGATGAAGGACCTTGTCCTAAACGTTTTAGTAGATCAAAAACTGAATTCTGTCAATTAATGCTATTTCTTTCTATAATCACTTTTCGTGTTTAACATGGAATACGCTAATAGAACCCTAACTCGACTTACAATATCCAAACGAGTTCATCTTTAAAATGTGAACCCCCACCCAGTGGACGAGTTCAACAATTGTGGATACAATTGTAGGCTTATTAATTACGATTTGTAGAATTACTTACAGTAATTTGTATATGTAAGTAACCAACGCCTAGAAAAGATAAATCACATTTTATGCAGATATTATTTAATATTGCAAATGTTATTTATTCATCTGTCTGTTTAGCCAATCTAAAATATTCTATTTTCAGTCATATTTGACTCGACGAGACTCTTCAATGTTTTCATGGAGAAATAAGAAAAAATATTTATCTTGATATCATCTTATTTGGAGCTATGCAACCACCACAACAGCAACAAAACATAAAAATTTGCTGCAATATTCTTCTGTCAACAGGAGAAAATCAATGTGACTGGAAACCAGTCAAGGAACAGGGCTCCAGATAAGAGGGGGTATTCAGATATTTTTTCTTATTTCTCCACAAAAACATATGTTGTAGGTACTCATTAGAAGTGCCTCAATGAGGCACTTCTAATGTGTACCCTCAACATATGTTTCGTGGAGATATAAGAAAATATCAGTACATTTCGGGTAAAAAAAGTAGCTTATCTGGCACTATAATGGAAGACCCTGAAACTGTTTCTGTCAAATGCAGGCACCAGTTACTTCTGGATTCCAGCTAACTTGTTACACTGGCATAGATCTAGACAAGAGTGATATCAATACATTTTGGTTGAAAAAAGTGTCTTATCTGGGTCTTTACTTTGGGGATAGAAAAACTGTTATTAAAGGTCTACATTCCAGAGGCACATTAGTCATGTCATTGATTCAAATGAGATCAAAGAACTAATGTTTTCTTAGATATAAATTAACACTTAGCACTATGGGTTAAAATTTTCAGCAGATGACATTTTGAATTCTTTGTTTTCCTGAAGAAGCAACAACAGTAAAACATCAAAATGTTGTCTGATGAAATTTTCACCCAGCATGCAAAGCCTGAATTTTTTTTTTTTTTTTTTTCATCTCAGTATGTTCCAGACCTAACCGAAAAGTAGGTTTTTGTTAAAAAAAAAATTGCCTGAAAATATAATTATGTTGTGAATACTCAATTGAAATTGCCACATAAAAATGATTCCAGTGAGTAGCAATAACATTTTCATGAAACAAGACCTGTCATCAGACAGGATAGCTCGCCTGATATTCCACATTTTGTTTCTGGAAAATTCTAAGTCTGTGACCTTGATTTTGACATGACCTGTGTGTGTGTGTGTGTGTGTGTGTGTGTGTGTGTGTGTGGTGGGGGGGGGGGGGGGGGGGCAGTATCTGTCTTTATACCAAATAGGAAATCCATCATGTAGTTTAGACGTAATGAGATCCTAAAAAACTTTGGCATAAAATTTTAACATCAAAATTCTAAGTCTGTGAACTTGACCTTGACATGACCTAGGGTGGTGGGGATTGGTACTGTGTAAAAATTTGGACCAATATGTATCATCATACAAAAGATGAATCAAATCTGTGATAAGGTTAGGATTTAATGAAGTCTTAAAAACTTTAACGAAAACTTTAACATTTAAATTCTAAGTCTGTGATCTCGACCACAAGGTCATGGTCATGAGTGCTGATGAAAACTTTTGACCAGTATCTATCATGATACCAAATAGGAACTAAATCCATCATTTAGTTTAGTAGTAATGAGATCCAAAAAACTTTGAAGTAAAATTTTACCATGAATAAGTCTGTGACCTTGACCTTGACCTAAATTGGTGGGGACGGTACTGCCCAAAGTTTTGGACTACTATGTATCCTAATACCAAAGCTGAATCAAATCGGTGATAAGGTTGGGAAATAATGAGGTCTTAAAACTTTAATGAAAACTTTAACATTTAAATTCCAAGTCTGTGACCTTGACCTTGACATGCCCTAGAGTGGTGGGTATGGTATTGCGCAAAATTTTGGACCAATATGTATCATCATACCAAAGATGAATCAAATCGGTGATAAGGTTAGGAAATAATGAGGTCTTAAAAACTTTAACGAAAACTTTAACATTTAAATTCTAAGTCTGTGACCTTGACCTCAAAGTTACGGTCATGAGTGCTGATGGTGCTGATAAAAACTTTTGACCAGTGTCTATCATAATACCAAATAGGAACAAAATCCATCACTTAGTGTAGAAGTAATGAGATCCTAAAAACTTAGACATAAAATTTTAACATGAAAATTCTAAGTCTGTGATCTTGACCTTGACATGACCTAGAGTGGTGGGGATGGTACTACGCAAAGTTTTGGACCAATATGTATCATCATACCAAAGATGAATCAAATCGGTGATAAGGTTAGGAAATAATGAGGTCTTAAAAACTTTAACGAAAACTTTAACATTTAAATTCTAAGTCTGTGACCTTGACCTCAAAGTTACGGTCATGAGTGCTGATGGTGCTGATAAAAACTTTTGACCAGTGTCTATCATAATACCAAATAGGAACAAAATCCATCACTTAGTGTAGAAGTAATGAGATCCTAAAAACTTAGACATAAAATTTTAACATGAAAATTCTAAGTCTGTGATCTTGACCTTGACATGACCTAGAGTGGTGGGGATGGTACTACGCAAAGTTTTGGACCAATATGTATCATCATACCAAAGATGAATCAAATCGGTGATAAGGTTAGGAAATAATGAGGTCTTAAAAACTTTAACGAAAACTTTAACATTTATGAACGCCGACGCCAACGCCAATGCCAACGCCGACGCCGGGGGTAGTACAATAGCTCTTCCTAAACATTGTTCAGGTGAGCTAATAAAAATAAATTGTTTATATGGACATCTTATCAGAGGTATGTGACCTAGATCCTTTTTGTTTGCAAATGTTGATACAAATTAAATTACTTAATGACAGTGTAGATCAAGATCAGTTGGCTTCTTTAGAAGCCAACTGATCTGGATCTACACTGTTTGCAAAGTCAGGGTATATCTGGATTCAGCAGGATTAGGGTTAAAGTATATACAAAGAGAGTGACTACCCGGATAAGCCACTGCATCCATAATCTGGTTCTAGATCCATTGTCTCTAGATACTCAAAATCCAATTACATATCCATGAAATCCACCATGTGGATTTGCAGGCTGATCTAGGTCTTTGCTGCTGCCATATGCATGGAAGCACCATTTTCATGTGGCACAACTTTGTGCTTAGCATGCTGGATAGAAATTTCAGCAGATGACATTTTGAAATATTTTTTTCTTATTTTTTTTAGAAAATAGGCTGCTATTTCAGACAATTTGCATGAAATATCAAAGCCTGTTTTCTGAGAAAAATAAGAAAATATTATAAGTTTTTTGTCTGCTGAGTTTGCCTGTAGAGTGGTAAAGGTTAAATATTTCTCTGACAATACCATGTAGTCTGGCAGACACTACTAAATAATAACTGGTTGACTAATACTGAAGAAAATGACAGAATCCTTAATATAACAAGAAGGACCCAACATTAAGATGAGTCAAAATTATAAACCAACATAAACAAGATGATGAGAATTTAGTGTTTCCTTAACCCTTCTTTTGCTGAATATGATATGCCCTGTCTTAGCAAACAGTGTAGATCCAAATCAGTTGGCTTCTTCAGAAGCCAACTGATCTGGATCTGCTCTGTTTGTCATTAAATATGTGAATTTCAATCAAACACCGAGATCAAGTAATCTGATTGGCTGGAAATTAGAAGTGGGCATGGCATCTTAATTTATTCAGCAAGGCAAGGTTTAATCTGAATTTTAGTGTTTCCTTTGTGAATTCTTTCAATTCTGATTAAAAAAAGAAAATAAGCTTAAAGAAAAACTTTATTTTCTGGAATTTTATTACCTGCACAAAAGATTATCCGCATGCACAAAATATGTATCTGTTAGGTTTTAGTTATTCTCTGCTCATCAACATGTTTAGGTAAATGGTATCTGGAGATACAGCTTTGTTTTGGGAGTTTTTAAAGCCCAGTCAACACTGTGAAGGTCATGCTGAGCCAATCATTTGACCTACATCCACTTTTCCTGGGTGGGTTTAGTCCTCTGGGGGATTAACCAATATTGTGTACACATACTTTTGCCAGTAACTGACAACTGTCCTTCTTGAATCAGAGAAAGGGTTTTAATGATTGTAGAAATTATTTCACGATCATCATTCATGAAAGTTACGGGGCCAAGCTAGGATTCTAACTTGTGACCCTTTGATCTGCAGTCAGATGCAATATCAACTGTGCTATGGAGCCCAGATATAGTAGCTATTTACAACTAGTGACTGGCTGAGTTGGGAGTTTATAGGCTCAGTCAACACTATAAAGGTCATGTCGAACCAGTCAGTTTACCTAACCACACTCTTCTTGGGAAAGCTTTGTGCTCTAAGCGGTTAACCAGTACTCATGCACATACTCTCATCAGAAACTGATAACTGCCCTTCTTTTATCAGTAGAAGAGACAGAATGACCGCAGAAAATATTTCATGATCAACCTCCACAAAAGAATGTTGCCTGACCCAGGCATTGAACCTGCGACCTAATCACAAGTCCCATGTCCCATGTGCATCCAACTGAGCCATGGAGGCTGGCTATATATTGGGTCAAGCAGCGATTCTAACTTGTGACCCCTGGACGTGCAGTTAAATACACTACCAACTGTGCTGTGGAGTTACAACTAGTGAAGAATGATAAACGTAAGTGCCGTAATAACCCTAAGTATTGTGACACCTTATCCACTTACCATACTTGTCCTAAACTTTGAAATGGTCCATTCTACTACCTCTTGATAGGCCTAAAAAATTGCTGTATGTATGACAAACAGTGCAGACCCTGACCATATGCCATATTCTGCAGCATCTGATCTGGGTCTACATTGTTTGCAAAGGCCTATCTGTCCTAATACTTAGTGTTATTACGTATTGATACAAAATGTTTATGGGAATGACTATCTCTCAATCTAATCGGACTTTCTGCTTCCATATTTAGCTTCTCTAAAACGGTCTGGACAATGTCTTTATTACATCTAATAAAGTCACTTATCTTGGACCAATCTTTACTGGATTTGTTCAGATAGGCAAGTACTAAGATACAGAAATAAATGGTGTGTGTACTCATTAGAATTGCTTCTCTCTGAGGCAATCTAAATAGTACCCAAAACATATATTTCTGTTGAAAAAACAAAACAAATATTTTGTGTGTGTGTTTTGATAAAAATAAAACTTATCTGGAGCGCCATGTCACTGTCTAAACTGGTTAGCAAAAGAGTTTGTTTTGTTTTGGTCACTAAGTAACTTGTTTCCAACAAAAAATCTTGATATTTTTCTTATTGCTCCATGAGAACATGTTGCTGGTGCTCATCATGATTGATTGTTTTGTGGTTTAACAACAAGACATGTCAACCATTGTGAGTCATTTTGTGTTGTGTTGTTCATCAGAAGCATCTCACTGAATCACTTCTAATGAGTATCCACAATGTATGTTTTGGAGGAGAAAAAAGAAAAATATTTATCTGGCTCCCTCTCTTATCTACAGCTATACTTCTTGCCATCATTATCATTCATCAATCACTTAACCCCTGTCATGCTGAATAAATTAAGATGCCACACCCATTTCTAATTTTCAACCAATCAGATTACTTAATCCAGATTGTTAATATAATTTCACAGACTGAATGACAAAGACTGCGGATCGAGATCAGTTGGCTGCTAAAGAAGCCAACTGATCTGGATCTACACTGTTTGCAATGGCAAGCCATATTTGGGTTCAGCAGGACAAGGGTTAAAACATTATGCAAATCAGGAGCTCAACAAATAAGTGAACAGCAAAGATCCATAAATGCTTGGGCAACTGTTGTCTAAAGAAATATTACCATATTTAACATAACTGGTCCCTAAGTATTCAGACACCTTAAGTCCTTACCTTACTTGTCCTAAAATTTGAAGATGTTCATTTTATTACCTGTTGATGTGTCTAAAAACTGCTGTTTGAGTAGCAAACAGTGTAGACCTAGATCAGATGTCACATTGTGTCTGATCTAGGTCTAATTTGTTTGTGTAGGCCTTTGTATGCTGGGTAAAAAATTCAGCAGACAACATTTTGAAATACTTTTCTTACTTTCCTAGAAAATAGGATCTGACACTTCATGCAAATTGTCTCATTAGGAGACAATTTGCATGATGTGTCAGATCCTATTTTCTAGGAAAAATATCACCAATTTTTTCCATACCATGGTGAATCTGCCCACAGCATGATAGGTGTTAAGGGCAAAAAGCAAGACGAACCAGGATTACTGGAAGTGGAGGCATGCAGTAGTGTATGTCAAAAATATTTTCACCTGATATGACTCACTTCATATATTATGCATGCTGTGATTAGAGTTTACCATAAATATTCCAACACCTTAACTCCATAAACGTCTAATTGATAATATTTTTCCTATTTTCCCAGTAAATAGGCTGTGACATTTCATGCAAATTGTCTCCAAAGGAGGCACTTTACATGAAAAGGCAAATCTTATTTTCTGGAAAAAAATTTCAAAATGTCGTCTGCAGAAATTTTTACCCAGCATGCTAAGCACTAGCATACCTATTGTTGAACAAGTCCATTTTACTACCTGTTAACCCTTGTCTTGCTGAACCTGGATATACCCTGCCTTTGCACACAGTGTAGATCCAGAAGAAGCCAACTGATCTGGACCAACACTGTTTGCCATTCAATATGTGAATCTATATCAACAACCATAACCAAGTAATCTGATTGGCTGAAAATTAGAAATGGGTGTGGCATCTTAATTTATTCAGCAGGACAAGGGTTAATAGGTCTAAAATATTGCTTGATGAGTGGCAAACAGTGTAGATCCTTATCAGGCATCCCATTTTGTTATGCCTGATCTGGGTCTACACTGTTTACTCAGGCCTATCTGTCTGGATATTTAGGGTAAAAACTGTATGTCTGAAGAAAATGGTTGACAAACCAGTGCTCTTAATGTAAGCATTTCTTTGCAACCACTTTTCTTATTCTTCCATGAAAACATGTTATGGATATACATTAACACTAGTCCTGCTGAACCCAGATATGTTCTGCCTTTGCAGATATGTTCTGCCTTTGCAAACTGTAGATCCAGATCAGTTGGCTTCTGAAGAAGCCAACTGATCCGGATCTACACTTTGCCATTTAGTATGTGAATTTGTATCAATAACCTGGATTAAGTAACCTGATTGGCAGAAAATTAGAGGTGGGTAGAACATCTTAATTTATTCAGCATGACAAGGGTTAGTATTTTACTTATTTCTCCATAAAAAAGCTGTGGGTTCTCATGGAATCGCCTCCATGAGTACCACAACATAAGGTTTAGTGGAGAAATAATTTTTGGTTCAAGAAAGCATCGAATGGCTGAGCATGCATGCCTACTTTTTGGCTGAGCATGCATGCCTACTTTTCCTTTATCTGTTTATAGAATTGTTGTAACTGGCAAAAGTAGTGAAGGCCATAATAAAACTGCACGTCTGTGCAATCAAACTTTAAAGAAGCAAATTTAAATATTAGAGATGACATATTAAAATAGTTTTCTTAATTTTATCAGAAAATTGGACATGACATTTCATGTGCATTGACTCCATAGGAGACAATCCACGAGACATCAAATCCTATTTTCTCTGAAAAATGAGAAAAAACAGTCTAAATTTGCCATCTGCTAACCTACCTTGATATGTGGTTTATTAAGAAGTTTGATGAGTTCGTCTGCTTGTGGGACCTCCAAGTCTTGAAGGTAGTCAACAGTTTCATTATGAATTTCCTGAGAGTTTGAACACGTGGACTTGGCAGGTGGATCACGTGTTTTAACACTTAACACTTTATGATGAACGCGCACAGCATTCTGGAACTGTTTATTATTAAACAAGTTTGTTAGATAGTTCAATTTTTCATTTCCTTCTACAGAATGAACTCTTCCTTTGATATGCTTAAGGGTTGCAAATGCATCTTCTAAATCTGAAAAAGAAACCATAAATTGTCATGAAACAGTAGAAGTGGAAGACTTTTAAAGGGGAGTATTTTAATGAAATGCAGACAAAATGACAGACAGACCCCCATCACGAAAACACCCCTATTCAAATATATTGAAAATTTTACAACCAAAAACTGAAAGTTTTCAGATAAAAAACATGATATTTTTCATATTTCTGCTCAAAACATAGATTGTGGGTACTTGTTAAAACCACCTCAGTGAGGCAGTTCTAACAAGTACCATCAATCTATGTTTTTGAGCAGAAATAAGAAAATTAATGTAAACCTCTGTAAAACCCAGTTTTACTGTATAAAAGTGGGGTTTAAGGGGGTCAACACTATATAGGCATGTTTTCATGATGCCAATGTTATACCTGCATAGTAATGAAGGTGTGACAAAAATATTTCCATATGTTTTGGTTGAAAAAAGAGAATGTGGTGTCTTCACTGTTTGCCCCTCAACCAGCTTTTTCTGACACATCAACAGGTAATAAAATGGACTTTTTCAAATTTTAGGACAAGTATAGTAACATAGGTCTAGATAAGAGTGGGTATCAGGTTTTCTTATTACTCAACGAAAACATATGTTGTGGGTACTCATTAGAAGTGCCTCGGTGAGGCACTTCTAATGAGTACCCACAGCATATGCTTTTGTCGAGAAATAAGAAAAATATGGATACTTTTTGGTGGAAAAAAGCGCTATGGGTAAGATATTAAAGTGTCCAAATATATAGTGTAAATACAGTGATACTGCAGAAACATGATCTAGGAAGATCCTAACAAACACAGAACAATGCTCAAGAAATATATGGCTCTGCAAAAATATGTTTCAAAAAGTAAAAAAAAATATGAAGACATTTCTCAAAATGACACGCAGCAGTGATAGGAGGACAAATACAGGATATTAATTTGGAAAGAAAGCAATACATCTCCATTTGTTTGTCATGAAACTAATATTGCTTAATTAAGACAAATCTCCCATCATTTTTATTATCCTAAAGGCCAAAGACAGAGGAATGCAAATCAATTAATGTGTGTTGCAAGCAGTTTTAACTGCATTTAGATCTGAAAATATTAAATGTCTTGATCCAATTTGGTATGGCCTTTATTCAATTTACATGCAGATATTTCCTGCAATTACCCTAGATAATGAGACTCCTCCCACCCCACCACTCCACAATATAATGCTTTACTCACAGCTTTAAATAAAGAAGTGTATCGAAATACATGTATTTTCTTTCATTTCTCCATGAAAACGTATGTTGTGGGTACTCTTTAGAAGTGAGAACACACAAGATTATATTTTCATTGAGAAATACGAAAAAATATCAATCCTTTTTCTTTGAAAAAAAAAAAAAAAAAAAAAAAAAAAAAGAAAAGAAAGCACCTTCTCTGGAGTTAAGGCTTCACCATACTTATAGTAAAATCTGAACAAGTCTATTTGGCTACCTGGTACTGAGTCTGAAAGAGCTGGCAGAATGGTAAGCAAAGTATACCCTGATTAACATGGGCCCTGAGTTGTTCAAAACTAACAGGCCATCTGCCATCTGTTGAAATTTTTACCCAGCATGCTAAGCATTAAATATCACACATGATACTTACCAATATTAACTTTCATATAATCTCGACTATTCTGAGTCTGTCTACCACTAACATATCCTTCTTCAAATCCTCCTGATTCGTCATCATTAGCATCAAATGCTGTGTTGACTTCACCAGTCTGTGGTGTCCTTTTTGCCAAAGCTCGCATTTTCTTAGAGCCCCGTAAAGAAGCTCTTAACATTTCCTCCTCCTTGGCTCGTTTTTCTTCTCTTTCATGGCGTTTTCTGATTTCCTCCTGATGTTTGCGAATTCTTTCCATTTGTTCTTCACCTGAAGGTGATTTTGTATTTCTGGCATTTTCCTTTGATTTTAATGGCGTAGAATGGTTTGAAAGAGGGGAAGAACGATTTGAGGGATATTTTGGAGGAGACTTTGTTTTACCGTGGAAGTTAGCCGGCACATCGATAGGCATTTCTCTGTGAGGTCCATCCTCCATGTCCAGTGAACTATGAGGATCACTGAAACTACTACCATCTGTTGACTTGTCCAATGAATTTTGACTATTGCCATGCATGTTTGAACTTAAAAGATTATTAATTAAAGGTGTTTCTGTATTACCGGCACTTCCTGTCCGATGACTCTTTTTGCCCTTATCACCTTTGCCTTTTTTAGGCTTGTCATCTCTAAAACCATTTATTTCCGACATTTCTACATGCCCATTAGTAATGGGCTGGCTCTGACTACTGTAAGGCATTGAGGCTAACAAAACTGCCTCTTCTAATGACAGATCAGGTGAATCAAAACTTAATAAATTATCCGAGGATGTGTAACTGAAAGGTTCACTAGCATTTTGAGAAATATCCACCGGCGTTAACTTATGATTGTAGACAAGTTCCTCAAGACGTCGTTTAGCATCCTCTTCTACAGCGACAATGTAGGCATTCTGAATGTTCTCGGCAGGAACTGACACTGAAAACAAAGAAAATTCATGTACAGTCAAACCTCAAAAGCTCAAACTCCAATGGCTCATTTACCATGGCTGACTTGAACTCATTTTTGAGACCCTATGAAATTATTCTGAAAGCTCCAGAAAACAAATATTTATGGAAATTTTCTTATATATTTCATGAAATGTATGTTGTACTCATTAGAATCTCCTCAATGAGGCAATTCTAATCAGTACACTTACTATTAATGTATAGAAGATCAAAAAGACTTCTCTAAACAATCGCCATTTGCTTCTGGACCTGGCACTCTGATTAACCCTTAGTGGCTCAAACTATCCATATCTAGAAAAATTTTCCATGGTCCTAAAGATGTTCAAGCCACTGAAGTTCTACTGTATATACAATATTTACAGCAAAAACCTAACCCTTATCCTGCTGAATAATTTAATTAGCCACACCCATTTCTGACTATCAGCCAATCAGATTACATCATATAATGTTTCCGTCCAAATTCACAAACTGAATGACAAACAGTGTTGATCCTGATCAGATGGCTTCTGAAGAAGCCATCTGATCTGGATCTACACTGTTTGCAAATGTAGAGGTTGTCGTGAACAACAGGATAAGGGTTAAGAATTATGTGACCAGTATAGACCCAAATCTGTTCAGCTCCAGATAAGGTAGAGTATCACGTAAATAGTTTCCTTATTTCTCCATGAAACAATGTTGTGGGTCCTCATTAGGAATGCATCCCTGAGGTGCTTCTATGAGTACCTACAACACATGTTTCTAATGAGTACCTACAACATAATTATGTTTTCATGCAGAAATAAGAAAAATACATGTAGCAGTAAATTTTGGTAAAAAAAAAATGCCTTATCTTTGGTTATTGTCTTCACTTTTCATCAAAACACAGGTGTTCTAAAATAATGTATAATATTTACCCTAGGCCTAAGCAAACAGGGTAGACTCAGATTAGACCCCACAAGATGTGATGTCTGATCAGGGTTTGATCTGGGTCTACATTGTTTGTCAGTCATTCAACAATTTTTAGAAATATCAATGTTTTAAAGACATTGTGGTGTAGTTCTAATTTGCATGATGGACACTGACTTTGAGAACTAAAAATGTGTCCAAAGGACACGGATGCCCCCACCTGAAAACTTAAACACAAATTGCTAATTCCGATCGCAGGCTGAGAGGTACGGATGGACAGGGGTAACACTATATGCCTTTCCAACATTCTTCTGATGGGGGACTGGGTGGGGGCAGGAGGGTGCATAAAAAAGACTTTTATGCTATATGTGTAGATTCCGATAGCATTGATTGATTGATTGTGTTGGGGTTTAACGACACATCAACCCTTGTGGGTCATTTTGTGTCATCTCCCAGAGAAAGGGAGAAGAGAGATAGTAAAGGAGATGAAAGAGAGGGATTGAGGAGAAAGGAAAATGAATGACAGTGAAGAAGCAGAAGAAATAAAAACATTCCCCCTCTACCCTTACCTGCTGCAAGGATAGCAGGCCTTGCCCAACTGCAAGTCAATATCAGTTGGACGCCCCAGTGATGTAAGATTCGGATAGCATGTAGAAGACTTTATGCTATATGTAGATCCAGATAGGGATGTACATCTCTGCAGTTAGATCAGAACCTTTCTTGCCTGTTACAGAATCACAGGCTACTGTAGTGTATAATGACAGAAGGCTTTGATCAGACTACCGGTACATGGATGTGCAGATTCACCTGGGCCGTGACATAAAGGCCCTGCATGTAGTATCTTATGATTTCAGCGATGATGTCAATCCCATTTTCTGACAAAAATATTAACCCCTGTCCTGCTGAACCCAGATATATCCTGTCTTTGCAAACAGTGTCGATCCAGATCAGTTGGCTTCTGAAGAAACCAACTGATCTGGATCTGCACTGTTTGCCATAAAGTATATGAATTTATAGCAACAATCCAGATCAAGTAATCTGATTGGCTGAAAATTAGAAGTGGGCATGCCATCTTAATTTATTCAGCAGGACAAGGGTTAACCCTTAAAGCGCCAAGAAAATCTGCATCTGAAAATGTCGTCTGCTCATGTCGTCTGCTGCATCTTCTTGCAAACTTTTCAAACTTACATTTTGCATATAGGCAAACAGTGTGGACCCAGATCAGACTACTCCTAAAGGAGCAGTCTGATCTGGATCCACACTGTTTGCAACAATGACTTTTAAAGTAACCGGCAGAAGACAAAGCAGACGACAATTGTTGTGATTGGCGCTTTAAGGGTTAAATCTTATGGTTGAGGCTTAGCATGCTGGGTAAAAACTTCAGCAGATCACATTGTGAAACATTTTTCTTATTTCCCCAGGAACAGGGCTTAGTCATTTCATGCAAATTGTCTCCTTGGGAGACAAAAAGCTATTTTCTGGAAAAATAACAAAAAAAATAACATCAGTTTATTGTATGCTGAGTTTGCTAAGAGATGGAGTAAAGGTTAAGTTAATCACTGTCTTTTTACTTTAGGACAATATACATAATGAATTGTATTCATGTCTTCAACTGTCATAATGTCATACTTTGAATGTTATGGTTTAGTCATGATAGCACCAAATGAACCTAATATACAAAAGGCCCATGTAGGCCTGAATCACTAGCTAACACAAGCTGTATTTGACCCCATAAAACTCAGTGGCAAAATCACTCCTGATGGAATCATGCAAAACTTTATGACCAATTTTCATACAGACATTATCAAAAGAGGTATTTGATGCTAAGCACTCTGGGTAAAAAATTAAGCAGATAACATTTTGGAATACTTTTCTTATTTTTCCAAGAAATAAGGTTAACATATCATGCAAATTGTCTCCAATAGAGTCAATTTGTATGAAATGTCAAAGTCTATTTTCTTGAAAAACAATAAGAAAAGTTGTCATCTGCTGAACTTACATGTATATCTAGAGAGTGGTAATGGATAAGTGCGAAAGGCAGATAACTCAGGAAGTAATCAACAGGATTTTGTTTGAAATTTTATAGAATATATACAATCTCTTCTTGTTAGGAGGAAATTTTTTAAATATTGTGCTGAAAAAGTGCTGGCTGAATATCAAACAGTGTAAACTCTGATCAACATCTAATTCAGAGCAGTTTTATCTGGATCTACATTGTTTGATCAATCATTCCTCTCCAAATTTTTTGGGGAAAACTGTATTCTGAACATGATGTTAGACAGACAAACAATTTCTGGTATAGATCAATGTTTACTGACCAAGCTTGAGATTTGAACCATGGTTCCAGATAACATGCATTTTTCAACCAGAATACATGTAGTTAAATATTTTCTTTATTTCCTTATTTCTTCATAAAAACATATGTTGTGGGTACTCAATGAGGCACTTCTAATGAGTACCCACAACATGTGTTTTTGTGGAGAAATAAGGACAAAAACATGTTTTAGTGGACAAATATGATTTTTTTTATCTGGATATTCCTCTTATCTGGAGCCATGGATTCCTATGTTTTGCATTGAAATTTCAGTATTCCCAATGTGATGTAGTGGTCAGTATAGAATCATTGATTTCTGACAAAATTAACCCTCAGTAAATCAGCTGAGGACCAGACAGAGATATTCTTATTTGCCAAAACAACACAGCGTGACATTTTATGCAAATGTCTCCCTCAGGATAAAATTTTCAGCAGACAACATTTTGAAATATTTTTATTTTTCTCAGAAAACAGGTTCTGACATTTCATGAAAATTGTCTCCAATTGCATGAATTGTTATAATCTGTTTTCTGGGAAAATTAGAAAAATATTTTAAAATGCCGTGTGCTGAAAATTTGTCAAGCTCCAGTTCTTCTGATAAAATGACAGTTGAAAATTTAATGTGATCTGGCTAATACAATATTTAATTTCAAAAGTTAACTTTTACCTTAGGTAACACAGACATCCAGATCAGCTTGCTTATCCGAATAGTGTCTATACACACCAATACACTCCATATACCATATTTACCCTAAATATTCTGACACAGCAATACCATACCATACTTACTATAACTTTCTGTAAATCTATCAGATCACTTTGCAAGGTGTCTAAAAAGCACTGATGGCAAACCGTGTGAAGGCACAGTTTGATAAGGGTTAACACTGTTTACTTAGACATGTCTGTCCATCCAAATACTCAGGGTAAATACAGCAGTTTGTTTTGCATCAGGTTAAGTGGCTGTATCGAAGCTGACAGCCATACAATAACCTTTACCATTATCATCCTCTGGACTAAACCAGCTGACAACAACAAATGAGTATTTTCTCATTTTTCACTGAAAATAGGATCTGAAATTCAAACAATTTCTAGAGGGTACCATCCGAATAAAAAACTCTACATTCAGCGGAAAAATGAAAAAAAAAAAACACAAAAAAAAAACAACAACAAAAAAAACATCTGTTTTAAAATGTTCTCAGCTGATATTCAAATTCAGCTGCTAATGTTTAAGGTGAAACACACCCCAATTGTTTTGAGAGTTTTGTGTTTAGCAAGATTAGAAATCACTGATTGTTGTGTAATTAGAGAAAGACTATCAAATTTGATAAGATTATCAATTAAAGTGTACTCAGGAGGACTGGATACACTTTCAAGGGAGGGAACTTTGTCAAAATTGTTTTTCTTCCCTTCTGAAAATGGGTCTACTCTAAAAGGAAAGGATTTGCTCCTAAGGGGAGCAAATTCTTTCTCTTTAGAGCAGACAAAATTTCAAGTCGTTTAGTGTGCAGGAAAGCAAACAAGGTGCACAAAAGTTGTCTCCCTTGTATAAAATGGTGAAAAACCTACCAAGTATATCTAGTCTTCTTAACCCTTGTCCTGCTGAATAAATTAAGATGCCACACCCAAATCTAATTTTCAGCCAATCAGATTGCTTAATCTGGATTGTTGCTATAGATTAACATACTTTCTGGCAAATATTGCAGATCCAGATCAGTTGGCTTCTTCAGAAGCCAACTGATCTGTGAAGAAGCCAACTGATCTGGATCTACTCTGTTTGCAAAGGCAGGATATATCCGGGTTCAGCATGACAAAGGTTGATATTGTTTAGGTATTCATAAAAAACATAACTGAGGCCAACATAAAGTTTATTCAGAAATATTTAAAGCTTCATTATCAGTTTATCAGCCAACTAGAACCTGTGTCCAAAGAACACAGCAACACCCACCTTATAACCTCGCAAAGTCTAATACACCACAATCTCCTGCTGGGATCCAAAACAAAAGCAATGTTAGCTAAACAACCATGTTGTATCCAAACAAAAATGTATAGATTATACAGAAAACCAACCATAAATGTTAGCTAAGCAATCGTGTTGTATCCAATCTAGAATGTATAGATTATGTACAAAAATTACCATAAATGGTAATTTTTCTATATAATCTATATACTTTTGTTTGGAGACAACATTTTGGGGTCCACCTTTAAACTGTCTTACATCCAAACCATCTTGTAATGAACCACCTTATACAGAGGTTATGGAAACAATGAGTGCGACATAAGTCTGGGTGCTGTGTAAAAGTGAAGTCTCAATGCTACACATGACAACACTAGGAGAAGATAGCAAAAACAAACTTCCACTAAATACTGAACACAAAAGTTAGTTTAAAATATTTTTAATTTATTTTTATAATTCTTTACAAAAAATACAAAACAGAACATAGCATATATGGTTTATATACAAAAGTTAATCCAACTGTGTAAACATGTGACCTTGAGCCTTAGGTCAGGGTGGATGGCTTTCAGTTCTAATAAAAGAACCTGTTGTTACAAATTCAAAGCTGCAGTTCAAAGCAGTCTCACAATACACTACAACCTCTTTATAACACGGTTTGTTAAAACATGGTTTTGGATATAACACTGTTCAAAGATGGATCCCAAAAATGTATAGATATTGAAAAAAGACCATAAATGGTATAAATTATATTGTAAAATGACCATAAATGGTCATTTTTCAATATAATCTATACATTTTTGTTTAGATATAACACAGGTGTTTAACTATTACGGTTTATGCTATGGACCCAAACAATAGAGTTATAAAGAAGCTGTGATCTATAATCAAAACTAAAGGTGAAGATAAAACTTTAATAAGCAGCTATTTTATGCAAATAACCTTGACCCTGAGGTCTTGAGTAGGAGTTATAATGACAGGAGCTGTGACTACAAAACTACCTAACCAAATATCAAAGCTGCAGAGTACAAATGGAAGCAATGATGGGGCATAATCTTTTTTTATTTATTTTTTATTTGGAGTTTTATACCCCAGTCAACATGGTTAAGGTCATGTTGAGCTGATTAGTGCTGATTAGTTAACCTACTCACACATTTCCTGGGCAGACTTGGTCCTCTAAGTGGCTGACCAGTACTTGTGCACATATTTTTGCCAGTAATTGACAACTGTCCTTCCTGAATCAGCAAAGGAGAGAGGGGTTGTAAAAGATCATAGAAATCATTTCACAATGAATCTCCGAGAAAATTAGGTGGCCAAGCTGGGATTCGAACTTGCCACTCTCAGATCTGCTGTCAGACGTGCTACTGACTGCTCCACAGAGCCCGGCAGCAATATCATCAATTTGTCGTGCTGAATCTGCCCACAGACTGCTGAAGTCTTAAGACTATAAGGCAGTTCTACCTAACTCTTAAAGTGCCAATCACAACAGCAGCAGACAGCACTTTGAAAATATTTTTTTTACTCTTTGTCAGAGAAAATAAGGCTTGTCATTTCATATAAATGGTCAGCCTAGCAAACAACTCATATACAAAGTCAAGCCTTATTTTCTCTGAAAGATAATAATAAAAAAATAAACTGTCATCTGCTACAAGTTTGCTTGGCACTTTAAGAGTCAATGCTTAGCACTCTGGGTAAAAATTTTCAGCAGATGACGTATTGAAAAAAGTTTCTTTTTTTCCCCAGAAAACTGGTTTTGACATTGCATGCAAACTGTCTCAAAGGAGACAATTAGCATAAAATGTCAAATCTTGTTTTTCCGGGACAATAATAAAAGCATCACCAATTTGTCCTCTGCTGAATTTGCCCAGAGAGTGGTGAAGGTTAAGAAACTTCACAGAATTGATTTTCTCTTCCAACAATTTGTCTTTCTAACATAACCATTTCCTTCAGTAATTTATCAACAGCAGGAACTAATAAGGTGGTAATTTATTCACCAAACAAGTTGAATATTGATAGATTCCTCTCTTAAGACATAAACAAAGCTGAATAAGCCGAACCTATTTCTCCAAACAAGTCCATCACAATTTTTACTTTTAGTGTACAGAGACTTTATGCTTAGCCTGTTGGGTAAAAAAATGAGCAGACAAAAGGAATTTTTTTTTTCTTACGTTTTCGAGAAAACAGGCTTTGATACTTTATGCAAATAATTTGGATAAAATGTCAAAGCCTATGTTCTGGTAAAAAGAATTTCAACAATTTGATGAATGCTGAATTTGCCCAGAAAGTAGTAAACTTTAAATATCAGCATAACAGAAAAATAAGAGATTGATTGATTGAGTTGGGGTTTAACGACACGTCAACCCTTGTGGGTCATTTTGTGTCGTCTCCCAGAGAAAGGGAGAAAATAGACAGAAGAGATAGCAGAAGAGATGAAAGGGAGGGACAGGGAAGAAAGAGAAACAGGAATGAAAGTGAAGAAACAGAAGAAATAAAAACATCACCTCCCTACCCTTACCTGCTACAAGGATAGCAGGCCTTGCCCAACTATAAGCCAATATCAGCTGGACGCCCCGGGTGACAAAAGATACATGACACCTTCGCACCACCCACCAATAAGAGAAAAATTCAGAAGAATATTCATGTTATTTTTACTTGTAATTATATCTTTTGATACTCACTGAAATTGCCTTGACCAGGCAATCCTATTGACCACCCCCCACCTCCTCCCCCACAAAAAAGAATAGATTGAAACAAAAATAAAAAAAAAAATACCTTATATTAGTAATGTTTTTTTTTTTAAAAAAAAAACATATGTCCCCACATCACATTTTTCACCATGCTAGTGTGTTTGTCAAAATCTGACAAGCTTTGCACCACTGTGACCTTGAAAATTTGGTCAAGGTCATCTAAATTTTATCATTTTTTTCCCTTTCAAAAGCACTTGATGTAAGTTTGGTGAAAATCCACCAAATCAATCAAGAAATAATGTACTCCAATGGCCTTGTTTTATAGGTGAAGTCATGTGGTGACTTAATACTCGGTCAAGGTCACCAAAATCTAATCAGCAATTAAGACAATCCCAGTGATATTATGTACTAAGTTTGTCCAGAATCTATTGTTCTAGAGCCAGGGTAAAGAAATCATATTTCTGGTCAAAATTTGACAGTCTCTGCATATTTGCATATGACATTTTTTAGATAAATACCTTGTCCCAGAAAACTGTGCATATACCTTGTATTTAATGCACGAGTTTTCTATTGATCAGCATTTAGTACCTCGTATGTTGTATTCAGCAACCTGAGAGTATTAAAGTTCTGTTCTGTTCTGTTCTGTCCTTGAACGAATGTTACAGTCATCAAAGTTTAATCATTTTTTTCACACGTCCCAATGATATATAATGCATCTATGCAAGTTTGGTTAAATTCCACCTGGTTATTCAGGAGACAGTGCTTCAGCAACTTCTGTTTATAATCTACTTCCTATGGTGACCTTTAAAATTGTGTCAAGGTCACCAAAATCTAATCAGCATTTAAAATCCTTCCACTATAATATTATGTTCCCAAGAAATATCCATGGAAGTTTGGTAGAAATCCAAATATTGCTCTGAGAGACAAAGTGGTCCAAAAATGCTATGGAGTTGCAGACGCTTATGTCATGAAAGGATCTGCACCAAAAAACAATGTCCCACTCCCCTCCCATGGGGAAGGGGAGAGGGTGCATACTTATTGTCACAAGTGTTTTCTTATTTGGAGCTATGTCAGATGAAATTTTTGAAATATTATAATCTTATTTTTTCCAAGAAATTTTCATCAAAATCACCTTATTGTCTCCAAAACAAAGACACTATTTCATTCAAATGATTTCATGATTTGGAGCTATGTCAGACGAAAGTTTTGAAATATTATAATCTTATTTTTTCCAAGAAATTTTCATCAAAATCACCTTATTGTCTCCAAAACAAAGACACTATTTCATTCAAATGATTTCATAACCAGATTCAAAATCAAATGGCTGAATAGCCCTGAAATGACAGATTCTATGAGAAACTAATAAATTCCAGGTATCATTCTGTTCTCCATTTAAGTTTTAAAGACGCTTCTTCGTCGAAAAGAAAAAAAACGAGCTATAGCGAACAACATAGGCGCTGATCAGCCTGCGTGGACACGCAGGCTGATCTGCACCTTTATTGTTCGCACATGTATTAAGGCGGGTTTTCTCAGCAACTCTCGCCATAGATCAAGCACGTTGCACTACTTTTGTATGGAGAACTCTTCAATGGCGTACTAATATACACACATTGAAACATTGGGTCTACTTTTGTGTGCGGATAAATACAAAATTGAATAGCAGTCAAAGTCACTTCTCTAAAACCGTGCGTGGCAACGAATAATGACAGATAGAATCTGTCATTAATGAAATGTCAATTCCTGTCTACCATCCAAAATTGTAGCATTCCAAATTCTTATTTAGTATTTCTCTAAGAAAATAAAGCTTGGCAATCCTTGCAAATTGTCTGCTAGATCGATGATTCATGAAATGACAAACCTTATTTTCTCAAAAAATTAACAAGAGCTGTCTGCAGACAGCATAACATGGAATTGGGGAGATACTATGAGTCCACATAGTGCAGACGGACTTGCAGTGTAGTCCCTGATCAGACGGCTCTTTAGGACCAGTGTGATCTGAGTCTGCACTGTTTGCTTAGGCCTAATTGTCCCAGTACTTAGGATCATTACAGTAAGAGGAAATGTTATGGATTTTAGCTCTTGATAGGATTTCTTGTGCTATGGTTTGGTCATTTGTTGTCATGTATTTGACATTATCAGGGATCAAATATAATATTTCTAAGTCTGTGACCTTGATCCTGAGGTTAGAGGCATGGGTAGGGGTGATGATGAATAGAACTTTGGACCAGTATCTATAATCATTCCAAATTTTAACCAAATCTATCATATGGTTTGGAAAAATATGAGATTTTAAAACACTTTTATATAAAATTTCTAAGTTCTTAACTTTGACCTTGAGGCCATGGGCATGGGCAGGGGGTATTGCTGAATAAAACTTTGGACCTGTATCTATCATCATACCAAATATGAACAAAATCCATCATATAGTTTGGAAAATACGAGCTCTTAAAAAACTTTAATATAATATAATTTTTTTAAGTCTGTGACCTTGACCTTGAGGTCATAGGCATGGGCAGGGTATTGCTGAATAAACTTTGGAACTGTATGTATCATCATACCAAATATGAACAAAATCTATCAATAACTTTGGAAAACAGGAGCTCTTAAAAAACTTTAACATTAAAAATCTTTTAAGTCCATGACTTTGACCGTGAGGTAATGGGTTGGGGTATTGCTGAAAAAAAACTTTAGAACTATATCTATCATCATACCAAATATGAACCAAATCTATAAAATGTTCTGGAAAATGTAAGCTCTTAAAATACTTTAACATAAATGTGGACGCCGACGCCAACGCTGACGCCGGGGGTCGTGCAACAGCTCTTCCTGTACTTCGTCCAGGCGAGCTAATAAAATGGTTTAGAATGTCATCTGTTGCAGTTGTGATTAGCACTTTAAGGGATCAAAAAAAGTTTGCCAAATATGGTCTGTTGCAGTGACGCTAGATATTTAGCATACTATGGACAAATTCAGCAGACGACAAATTGATATTTTTCTTCTTTTCCCTGAAAACAGGATTAGACATTTCATTCAAATTGTCTCCAAACTTGCATGAAATGTTAAATCTTATTTTCTGGGAAAAATGAAAAAATATTTAAAAATGTTGTCTGCTGAAATTTTTACCCTGCATGCTAAGCGTTAATAAAGCCACTGTCATACGTTGTACAAGTAAGTGGTTAATCAATAGAGAAGTTTGCCGACAATGAAAGTCTCCTCAACTTCACAGCTCTAAGATCTCTTGGGAGACTACGAAATAATTCCGGTAAATAGCTCCATCAGTGTATGGCCATTTCATTTTCCGCAGTTCGTAAATAACATATGTAGCTTCGGAAGAAACGATACCTTATATGAGATTCAACAAGCAAGGACACCCTGTCACATGTAAGGTACCAACACAACTCTACATACTGGTAACTATAGCGCCAGATAAGGCAATGTTTTTTCAAACCAAAAAGGAGATATTTTTCTTATTTCTCCATTAAAACATGTTGTAGTACTCATTAGAAGCTCCTCACTGAGGTGCTTCTAATGAGTACCAACAACATATGTTTTCGTGGAGAAATAAGAAAAAATATTATGTGGATAGTCCCTCTTATCTGGAACTATGCATAATGCTTAACTTTCTTAAAATTTGAACAACCCTGGGGATTTGTCTGCAAGGTGCTGACTGGAAAACAGTGCAGATCCTACTCAACTCTGATCTACATCTTCAGTTTGCTGAGGGATACTTGTCCAAATATTTAGGGTACATACTGTATCAAGTTGGACTCTATTTAAATATTCTAACAGACAGGCGAGCAAACAGTGTAGACCTGGATCAGTTACCACAGAATGCACTGTCTGATCAGGGACTAGACTGTTTGCTACTTACCCAGCAGTTTCAAGCACATCAACAGGTAGTAAAATGGACATTCAATTTTCAGGACAAGTATGGTGCTGCACTGTTTGTCATTAACCCTAAAAGTGCGGAGAACGACATTTGTTGTCTTGGAGGGATATGCCAACTCTAAAGCCTATCATTCTTACTATACACCAGATGCAACCATTCAGATTTTTGATTGTGTTGGGGTTTAACGACACGTCAACCCTTATGGGTCATTTTGTGTCGTCTCCCAGAGAAAGGGAGAAAAGAGATAGAAGAGATAGTAGAGGAGATGAAAGAGACGATTAGGGAAGAAATAGGAACAGGAATGAAAGTGAAGAAACAGAAGAAATAAAAACATTCCCCCTCTACCCTTACCTGCTACAAGGATAGCAGGCCTTGCCCAACTGTAAGCCAATTTCAGTTGGACGCCCCGGTGACGTAAGATACACGACACCATTGCCACTCCCGACCACCCCCGCAACCATTCAGAGCAAGTGCTCCCATACAGGAGGGAACCTACTTGTATACAAACATACTGCTCTTCATTAGAAAGTCAGGTGCTGGGTTTTATTCACACTAATAAAGACTGAGTATACCCAATCTCAAGCTGTCATACATTTCAGCACCCACTTGGTCAGTTTTATCACAATTTTTTGGGAAAACACCCATAACACCTAAATCATTTCCAGTGAGGAAGAAGTAGGAACAACAGTAGAACCTGTGTATGTCCCCCTTTTCTTTCTGAATAGCACACAGTAAGCACTAGTCTCTTGTAATTTTCGTTTTAAGTGTTTTAAAAGGTTCCCAGTTGCCACATGACTGTAACATGACTCAAAGTCATGTGATCATTACTTCTCCGGTAAAATGGCCACATACAATCGGCAAAATATGTGTGAAAATGCCATGGAAATTGAGGCAAAATCAAGGGAGTAATGGTTCTCAAAAAGGGGTACCCCCTGTAATAGGCCTGACTTTCAACTTTTGCCGCGCTCTGTGTTTAATTCATGAATTTGTATTAATAACCTGAATTAAGTAACCTGATTGGCTAAACATTAGAAGTAGGCGTGGCATCTTAATTTATTCAGAATGGCAAGGATTAGAATAAGTTCATTTAACTACCTGCTGATATGTCTAAAAATCACTGGATGATTGATAAACAGTGTAGACCCAGATTAGTGCCACCTCATCTAGGTCTACACTGTTTGCTCAGGACTGCCTGTGTGAATACTGAGGGTAAATACAGTATTTCTTTACTTCTTTCTACTTTTTTGCATAACTTCCAGGCAAGTACAAGAATGAACTATTGTATAAAGCCAAACAAGAGACATGGGAATTCCATGAAAAATAGGTTTCTTATAAACTTTGTTGGTGCAAAGGAAAAAAGAAGAATTAAGTATAACAGAACTGTTGTTCTTGATGCCTTAAGAAAAGCTCATTTTTTACAAGTATCAAAATATTCAACATGCAAAGCTTATACTTACTGTTGCATTCATACAGTCTCACTGTGTACTCAATCTCAGTCCACTATCTATGTAACATACCACATTTGTTTGGTTTGTTTGGGGTTGAACGGCCCAGTCAACACTATTAAGATCAGGTCGAGATGGTAAGTTTAACTAACCACACTTTTCCTGGGCAGACACATTACCATATTTACCCTGAACAGTGGGACACCCTAACTCATTATACTTGTCTAAAAAAAACGTTTTCTGAGTGACAAACAGTGTACAACCTGATCAGATGCCATGTTCTGCAGCATCTGATCTGCATCTACACTGTTTGCTAAGGTCTGTTTGTCCCAATATATAGGATAGATATGCAAACATGGCACTTAATATACATCCAGTTGTGTCATTTATCACTGAAGTTGGTTAGCCCTTAGCATACTGGGTAAAAGTTCAGCAGATGTCATCTTGAAATATTTTTTTATTTTCCAAGAAAACAAGCTGTGGCCTTACATGCAAATTGTCTCCTCTGGAATTGTCTCCTCTGGAGACAATTTGCATGTCAGGTCAAAGCCTACTTTCTGGTAAAAATAAAAAAAAATATCATCAATTTGTCATCTGCTGAATTTGCACTGGTTAAAGAAGGAAACAACACAAAAACCCCAGCACAACTGCTACCTCAGTTACCAAAAAAGTACTTATAATGCTTATTTTTCGATAAATAACCCCGAAACATTTATATCAAGAAATTGGATTAAAATCGACTTAGACGCTAAGGCATTCCGATGGTTTTATCTCTTATCGAAACACCAATCAAAGTCATTCAAGCTTAATAACAGTTTTATATAGATATCATAGCCATTATCAAATACATATTTGTTCTTGCAAACTATGTTGCATTTTGTACTTTTCCACAGCTCAAGATATTTAACCCTTAAATCACAACTGCAGCAGATGACTATTTCAAATATTTTATCAGACAATTCACAGGAAATGTAAAAAGTTATTTAATCTGAAAAAAACAAAAAAAATTAATGGTGTCTGCTGAAAATTTTACTTGGCACTTTAAGGGTTAGAGACAGGGTAACCTAATAAATATTTTTTTCTTATATCTTCATGAAAAGATACAGTGTTGGTACTCATATTTGGTATGGTGCTTCCAATGAGTACCAATAATAATTTGTGGAAAGAAGATAAGAAAAAATTGTGGAAAGATAAGAAATATATCAGGGTTGAAAACAGTGCCGTCTCAAGAGCTATCCTGTTTACAATTTAGCATACTGTAGATGTTGAACAGTAGAAAAATCCAAGTCATAATTTTTTCCTTAAAAATAAGTCTGACCATTTTAATTGAACCACCTCTCAAGAAACCATTAAAAAATACACACTATTTTTTTTCTCAAGCAAAAAAAATGTGATAAACTATTTCAAAGTATTGCTTTTTCATTTTTGCAGTATCAGACTAAATGTTCAAATGCAATAAATCTGTAAAATAGATGATCTATTTTAAGATCTATATCCAGTGTAAAATTTATTGTGTTTATCATTTAACTCTTAAAGAGCTAGCCAAACCTGCACTAGATGACATTCTAATTGTTTAAAATTATTTTTCAGATAAAATCAGACTAGGCATTTCTTTTGAATTGTCTGCCCTAGCAGACAATTCACATGAAATGTCAAGCCTTATTTTTTTCGGGGAAAAAAAAAATGAAAGAAAAAATCAAGATGTCATCTGCTGCAGCTGTGATCAGCACTTTAAGGGATAACAGTTGCACATGCAAAAAAAAAAAATGAACAGGACCACCGCAGTACCAACAACATGGCATGTGCCCATAGTAAAGACTCAGATCAGCTAGATTCATGCAGCATGATCAGTTTTAGCTCTATAACAGCCAGAAAGGCAGCCATAAAGAACACAGCGGAAGACTGAACAGATTACATGGATATGAGCCCAAACTAAATCTTTGCTGTCCACACAATCTGCTGGTATGGCCCAGCTCAAATGTTCTGCAACAATGTTTTGATATAAAAATAACAAGAGCTCTGCCAAGCTGGGCATTATACGCCCGTGGCAAGTAATAAGATGTAGCACATAAACTGGCTCCTGCATAATTCAGTGCTCCGGATATAAACTGTAAGTGGAATTACAAAAAAAAAAAAAAAAATTAAAAAAATTTCATTGGGGCATATCTCTGCTGATGTTTAGTGAACTGTAACCTAAGGGTCCAAGCTGGCTCAGAAATTAAGGGAGAAGTTCTCCCTCCTGGGAAAATAGGAAGAAGTTTGCTGCTTCTAGGGAGAAGTGCTTTCTGACGGAGGACACACCACAGAAGCATGGCTATATTATAAGCTCATATGAGCTGATTTGTTTTTCCTATACTTCAATATCAGACCAAACAATAACAAAACAAAAATAAACAACCAAAAAAAAAAAAAAAAAAAAAAAAAATGCTACAAGAAATTTTTTTGTTAACCTTTTTGTTTAATACACTTTTATTTTTGTTCTTCCAAGGGAGCCAAATCAGAATATTAAATAAAAAAAAATAAAAAAGAATTATGTATTTATTTTATTAAGATTTAATAATGACAACCTTTCCTTGCAAGTCTAATAAAAGAAGATGTTACAAAAAAAAAAAAAAAAAAAATCAATATCTTGACCATATGACCAAAACTTTAGTTATTTCAAAGAATATACCTATTATATAATAAAATTTGCACACTATTACCTCTAAACAACATGCTGCGAAAAGTTTACAAAACTTTCAAAGGGGCATAAATCTGCAAATATTTGGTGCACTGTAACCTTGAAATAATATGTGCTGCTCCACATCATCATGTAACTATTTATGAAGTTTCAGCTTGATTGGATGTAAACTGTAGGAGGATTTAGCCGAAAACAAAAAAAAAATAATAGAAATTTTCCAAGGGGTTTAACTCTGCTAATATTTGGTGGACTGTAACCTTGAAACAATATGTGCTGCTCCACATCATGGTCTAACTACAAATCAAGTTTCAGCTTGATAGGATGAAAACTGTAGGAGGATTTAGCCGGAAACAAAAAGCTTACTAAAATTTTCAAAGGGGCATAACTCTGCTAATATTTGGTGGACTGTAACCTCGAAACAATATGTGCTGCTCCACATCATGGTCTAACTGAACATGTAGTTTCAGCTTGATTGGATGTAAACTGTAGGAGGATTTAGCCAGAAACGAAAAATTAATAGCAATTTCAAAAGGGGTATAACTGCTAATATTTGGTGGACTGTAAACTTGAAATAATATGCACTGCTCCACATCATGGTCTAACTACAAATCAAGTTTCAGCTTGATCGGATGTAAACTGTAGGAGGAGTTAGCCAGAAACGAAAAGTCTAGTGAAATTTTCAAAGAGCATAACTCTGCTAATATTTGGTGGACTGTAACCTTGAAACAATATGCGCTGCTCCACATCATGGTCTAACTATATATGAAGTTTCAGCTTGATCGGATGTAAAATTAGGAGGAGTTAACAGGAAATGAAAAGTTTACAGAAATTTTTTAAGGGGCATAACTCTGCAAACATCTGGTGGACTGTAACCTTGAAACAATATGCACTGTGCCATATCATGGTCTAACAATATACCAAGTTTCAGCTTGATTGGATGTAAACTGTAGGAGGAGTTAGCCGGAAACGAAAAAGTTTATGGACGGATGGATGCCATACCCCGTAACATAATACGTCCCGTTTCTCAAATGGTCGTATAATAAAAACTAGAAATGTGTTTGTTAAACACTATGCCCCCAAGTATACGCTTGTCGATACAAAATGCCAAAGTTGAAAAGGATCGATAACTCGAACAAAAGTAATCCAAAGTTCACCAAAATTTCATCAAGTCCTCTCACATTTTTTCCAAACTGCTTCCAAAAATTTCATGAGCCTAACTCAAGTGGTTCCTTAGATATTTTGCTTACAAGAAAAGCATGACATACGGATGAATGGACAGATGGACAGGCCCAAAGCAATATGCGCTAACTTCTTAGAAGTAGGAGGCATCATTATCCTAAATTATCTGATCAATTATCACCTTAAGGCTTATCTGGTTACCATATTTACACTAAATATTCGCACACCTTAACCTTTATTTCTCTTAAATGGCAATGCAAAGGTTACAAGGACTGTACTGAACAAAATCTTGGACCAGTTTGTAACATCAACACCAGTATCATATAAATCAATTTAGGCACTAAGGGAATATATATATCTTTAACTAGTAACAGTGTTTTCAGAAAAAACAGATGTCTTCCACCTTCAATTTTCAGTTTTACTACTGCTGTGACATTGAAAATTAGGTCAACCTCACCAAAATCTAATCACTTCTTTTTTATGTCCCAATTATATACCCAAGACAATTTGGAAAGAATCCAACCACTGGTTCACAAGATATTGTGCAGACAAGAAAGTGTCACACCAATGCCGATGCCGACGCTCACGCCATCCCCAGCTGGATCTGTACCAAAAACAGTATGTCCCCCTCCTCTTAGGTGGGGAGACATAAATACTTTAAATGTAAATGTGTAATATAAAATTTTAAGTCTGTGACCATGACCTCTAGTTCACAGGAAGGAGTGGGGGTGATACTGTTTAAAACTATGGACCAATAAAAACCAACAGGCTAACTGCAAATTAAATCCTACGAAGGTTTTGGATAATATGATCTCTTAAAAAACGTAAAATCTTAATATTTGTGATGCCAGTGTCAATGCCTATGGTAGTGTGCATGGCCATGAAGAATATCAAATCAAATGGCATATAGAGCCAAATGTACTCACTAATAGTTTGTCCTCAAGATGTTGTGGCTGGGGATATTACACTTACACTTTTTCAGAATGTGGTCAAGTAGCAAATTTATATTGAATAGTATGACGTGTTTGTTGGTGTTTGTGTTGCGGTTTTACGGCCCAGTCAACCCAATGGGGTCATGTCGAGCATGGTCAGTTTACCTAACCACACATTTACTGGGCAGGCTTAGCCCTCTAAGCGGTTAACCAGTATTGTGCACATTCTTTCGCCAGAAACTGACAACTGCCCTTCTTGAATCAGCGGAAGGGAGAGAATAACTGTAGAAAATATTTCAAGATCAATCTCCACGAAAGAATGTTGCCGACCTCGGCAGGGGTTGAACCCACAACCTCCTGGTCTCCAGTTGGACGTGCATCCAACTGAGCCACCGAGGCCGGTAGAAGTTTCACTAAAAGTTCTACCATAGCATGGCTTGGGCAGGGCCAGTGGGTTGGATAGGGTGGGGTGAGGCCCGGGGTCAAATTTCAAGTATTTTATAACACAGCGGTGTAGTACAATTCACATCAACAGATATGAAGATGAGAACATATTTTCACTGGAATATTTGCACTTGAGTGGGAAAGGGTGGGAGGGAGGTTCAGCACAAAACCGCAGGCATTGTAATGGTATCCTATCGACTATGTCCATCTAGTTTGTGAACATGTTAAAACCCAATTCTGAATTTGAAAGCATGCAATACCATGCATTAATGAAAAACATTTTCAAGGTCTCCCAATAAAGAATCAAATATTAAGACCTCTTATTAAACATTCAAACTCTTGAATTTACCTGAATTGAATTGATATGTTGCAGTTTTAACAAGTTTAATGACAGCTTCAAAAGATCTGGGATGTACAATTAACCTTTACCACTCTCTGGGCAAATTCAGCAGATGACAAATCTTACTTTTCCTAGAAAATAGGATTTGATATTTCATGCAAATTGCATAAAATGTCAAAACCTATTTTGTATGAAAAATAAGAAAAATTTTCAAAATGTCATCTGCTAAAATTTTAACCTAGCATGCTAAATATTAAAATAAAACTAATATTTATTTTGAACTTGCATTTACAGGCCAGGAAGAAGACAACAAGAAGCAGGAAAATATCAAAAATCAAAATGAATTAGTTCAAAGAATTTCAAACATTTTAACTTTATGTATAAATACACTGACAAAACTTCAAGGTATACATTACCTCTAAAACATGCTGGGTAAAAACTCAGCAGACGACATTTGAATTTTTAAAAAAAAAAATTCCCAGATTATAGGCTTTGGCATTTCATGCAAATTGTCTCTGGGGAACTAAAAGAGAAAAATTATATCATTTTGTGGTCTGCTGAATTTGGCCATAGAGTGGTAACAGTAAGTTCTACCTGAAATCGGGGCTTTACTGATTGGATAATAATCAAGTACCAGGGCAGATTTAATGATCTCAACTTTTACCACTCACTGGGCAAAGTCAGCAGACAACAAATTGATGACGTTTTGCTTTTTTTTTTTCCCCATAAAATAGGCTTTGACATTTCATGCAAATTGTCTCCCAAGTCTCCTTGGGAGACAATTTGCATGAAATGTCAAAGCCTATTTTATGGGAAAAAATATGAAACATATTTCAAAAGCTCGTCTGCTGTAATATTTACCCAGCATGCAAAGTGTTCAATATACCTTGACACACCTGGGATTGAATAATGGCTGACATTAATGATTGGTGACAAGTAGTCAGATGATAACATCTGAACTTGTGTTGGCTTTGTAAGTTTCTGATTCCATCAGAATAGCAACAAAGGGATTCTAAAATGGAAAAATCCTGTCAACACAGGTTTTTTTGAAAAGAGAATTTTTTTAATAGCTCCAGATAAGATACTTTTTTTCAAGAAGAAATTACGATATTTCTCCACCAAAACCCCCTGAGTTGCTTCTAATGAGTACACACAACATACATTTATGTGAAAAAATAAGCAAAATATTTACCCAATAATTCCACTTATCTAGAGCTATGGAGTAAACGACTATAATCATATGGTGCAGTGGAGCGCTGTGGTGCAGTGGTAAAGCATCTTTCTCAAGACTAAGAGTAGCAGGTTTGATCCCTGCAGGCACCAAGTGTTCTTTCCTTGATCAAGACAATTTATTCACATTGCCATGTACTGGTTTCTACCCAGAAAGACCTGCCTTAAGAATGCCCGAAAGGGTGTATGGCAGTATATATGGAAGGAAAAAGAAAGAAAGAAAAGACTGAGGATGACAAAACAGTGTCTATTTTGAACTCTTACTGACAAAAGGGTAACGCTGCAGAAGCTGAACAACTGTTACACTTGCAGAAGCTGGACAATTGTTACACTATTTCATATCACAGTCGGCAAACCTTTGAACCTTATTTACATCAAAATGTTAGTCTATTTTCTTGAAAATGAGCCAGTGCACGACAAAACCTACAATAAGATTTGTGTGACCAGAAAAGACTCGGATCAGCCTGTGCATCTGCACAGTCCGATCAGAGTTTTCGCTGATCGCATGTGCCTTCTACAGCCTCGGGGCTATCCAAAGAGAGATAAGTGAGAACCCTTGCTATACTGGGTGGATGTACAGGCTGATCTGAGTCTTTGCTGGTCACACAGGTCTCAGTGTAGGTTTAGTCATGCGCAGACTCAAATGTTGTGTTTATGGTGATAATTAAATATTAGATATATTTGTCTTATTTACAACATTGGGTTTAGATGATGTTTTGGTAACTTTTGCATCAAAAGGTATGTTGTGTGTACTCATTTGTACTCCTTAATCCTTAATCCTTGTCCTGCTGAATAAATTAAGATGCCCCGCCCACTTCTAATTTTCTGCCAATCAGATTACTTGATTCAGTTTACTGATACAAATTCATATGCTTAATGACAAACAGTGCAGATCCAGATCAGTTGGCTTCTGAAGAGGCCAACTGATCTGGATCTATACTGTTTGCAAAGACAGGGTATATCCCAGTTCAGCAGGACCAGTGTTTAACAGGCATCTTAATGCTCACCAATCACCATATCGCTATTCTGCATATACATGTACTACTTTACCAGCATACTGATCTTGATGTACACTGTTTGCTCAGGCCTGTCTTTCTGAATATTTTATGTAAATATTGCAGTACATACTTCCACTTTCATTACTGTAAAGTTGCACCACAAGTGCACTTTGTATGAGTCAGTATATAAAAACCTGATATGCTATCAAAAACAGTTATGGCACCACTTGAGATTCCTACAAAACTTTAGCTGACAACATTTTAAAATATTTCTCTTTATTTTTCAAGAAAATAAGGTTTGACAATTCAATAAGCTCTATTTTCTGGAAATACCAAAATGTGTTATTTACATGTACTAACTAAATGACAACTGCACTTAACCCTTAAATTAATTTGATAACCCTAAGTATTGGGCCCGGTTGTTCAAAGCATCGTTAGCTTAACTAGCTTGTTAGAAGTCAAAATGTTTACTGTTCTAGTAAGTACACTATCTAATTCACAGGTATTTTTGCTGAAAAAATGTGAGTAGCTTTTTTTTTCAGGAAAAATATTAGTAAATATGCCATATTTAATGATCAAAGTTTTAAGGATACGTTAACTAACGACATTGTTAGTTTTGAACAACTGGGCCCAGGTATCTTAGGGCAAATGTGTGTGAAAGTGGTAAAATTAACAGCAAAATATTTGATGTAGATGTTAATTATTATGCATTTATGAGTAATTTACATGGCTAAACCTAAAAGTGCTAAGCAAAATTGTAGAAGATGATACATTCTATATGTATTTTACTAGTTTTCAGAGAAAATAAGACTTGGCATTTCTTGCAAACTGTCTGCTGGGCAGATGATTCACAAGAAACGTCAAGCCTTAGTTTCTCTGAAAATATGACAGAAAAAAATCAAAATGCCATCTGCTCTATTTGTGGTTAGTGCTTTAAGGGCTAATAGCAAATATTTGATAATGTGTACCTGTGAATTATTATTGGGGTATGAGTAATTTATAAAAATATGCATGACCAACTTACATGATGCATACTTGCACATACATGTCCAGCTGATGGAGTAGGGTAAAAGTCCTAAAACTTCATATACCAGTTTCTGACAAAATGTCACATATATAAATAGCGCAGACCCAAGTGGTCCTGATCAGGGTCTACACTGTTTGCCAATCCATTATTTCAAGAACCAGCTGGCCTCGGTGGCTCAGTTGGATGCCCATCCGACTGGAGACCAAGTCGCGGGTTTGACCCCCGTCGTGGTCGGCAACTTTCTTTCGTGGAGACTGATCATGAAATAATTTCTACGCTCATTCTCTCCCTTCCGCTGATTCAAGAAGGGTAATTGTCAGTTTCTGGCAAAAGAATGTGCACAATACTGGCTAAGCCTGCCCAGTAAACGTGTGGTTAGGTAAACTGACAGTGCTTGACATGACCCCATTGACTGGGCCATAAAACCTCAACACAAACAAAATTTCAAGAACCAACTGCATAAAAAGGAAAATCTAGGCCCAAAAGTTATGGAATAAAGCATATACTATACAGAAAATTTGCATGAAATTCTACAAACATTACTTTCCAAATACTCCCCTTACCTGGAGCTGTAAGTCACTCAAAAACATGACAGTCAACTATGTATCAGATGTATGACCATTAATTAGCATAAACCATGTTTTTAGTACTTAACAACAAAATGCACTATCTATACACACTCAACAGCAAAAGAAACATGACAATAAATATTGCAGAAAAATCAGGCATTTCTAGGAAAACATTGTTCTGAATGAATATACACCACTGAATCCAATGGTATGATATTTACCCATTGCATTGCAACCTCAGAGATTGCTTTGTTTGTTTGATACTTTAAAATCTTATTTCTTCAAAAGTTTGAAGTTTTCTTTAGTTTTTTTTTATTTATACACTGTTTATAAGCACCAGAGTGTATAAGGCTAATATTAGCATTATCAGTGTTAGAAGGGAACTATTTGTGGGGAGAAGGCAGGCTGTTTTATGTAGGCATTAATTAGGTTGCACCAGCAAAACGGGATTGTCGAAATGCAGTGTATTGAACCTGGTGACAGTTTCACAACTGCCCCCAAAAATTCAAAACATCATCTTCTGTAAATGTAATTAGCTCTTTAAGAACTAAGATAGGGTTTTACAATGGGTATCCAGGATTGCATTCAGTGAAGCAAAGTGTTCATGGACATTCACCGTATGTGCAAACTTTCTATTCAGTGATACTTTTGTACAGGCAGTAGCGAGTGTTCATGAACTTTTCTTTGAGCTGTCTTTTGGCACAACCTGAGTGTTCATGAACTTTTCTTTGAGCTGTCTTTTGGCACAACCCGAGTGTTCATGAACTTTTCTTTGAGCTGTCTTTTGGCGCAACCAAAATGGCAGCCTGTGTGAAAAAAAGTTTATGAATGCCTGTTTTTAGTATGAACTATGAAAGTGTTTTCTGCGTTGTTATTATTCAGTCCTGCATAAAATTGATAATAAGGCAAAAAAAAAAACAAGAGTTGGCAGAAGACAACGCAGCTCCCTGGAAAGGGCTGATTGGAGAAGAGAACAATCTTTAAAAATTAAAGCTTAAATGCAGAACTCAAACAAAGCTGTAAATGACAGAGTATGACCTGACTTTGATGTTGGAAGAATGTGAAACTGAGGGATGGGGTATATGCCATTGAAACATCTTCCCTTAGGTTGGTGTGGACAAAATATGAAAGCTATATCTTACATGTTGAATCCCTTAGGTTGGTGTGGATGAAATATGAAAGCTGTATCTCACATACTTCAGCAGTCATGTACACTTTTCAAAACTTTAATACAGCTGTAAATGACAAAGTATGACCTGACCTTGACCTAGGCAGAACATCAAACTGAGGAAGGGGTGTGTACTTTTGAAAGGTCTTACCCTAAGGTAGGTGTGGGCCAAATATTAAAGTGGAATCTTGAATACTTCAGCAGTTATGAACACTTTTCAGAACTTGACTTAGGCAGAGGGTCAAACTGAGGAAGGGGTGAGTGCTATTGAAAGGTCTAACCCTAAGGCTGGTGTGGGCCAAATATTAAAGCTCTATCTTCAATACTTCAGCAGTTATATATTTTTCAAAACTTAAACGCAAAACTTAAACATGGGTGTAAATGACAAAGTAAGAACCGACCTTGACCTACATAAAGGATCTAACTTCGGGATGGGGGTGTATGCTATTGAAAGGTCTTACCCTAAGGTAGGTGTAGGCCAAATATGAAAGCAGTACCTTAAACAGTTAAAAAACTATGCAAACCTTTGAAAACTTAAACATTGTGCTAACATGGACATGGACACGGACGCGGACGCCTACAGACACCCACGCCAACCACTGGGTGACAACATAAGCTCTCTAGGGACATAGTCCTGGCGAGCTAAAAAGTTATTAGATTCCCAGACACTTTTCTCCAAAACTGGATGCGTGTGGGCAGCTTTTTATTTTTATTTTTATTTTCTGCTTGGGTATATTCTTGGACATTTGGGTTTGTTTGGCTAAACAAAATGGCGACCGGAAGTATCTAAGACCTATCTACCGGGTATCTGCATGTTTAAAGTCTCAAACAACATTAACAGATAGTAATTTACTGATTTTCTTTGCAAGTAAGTAAAAATGCCATATGTTTGTGGTCTAGATTGCAATTTGGTTAGAAATGATTCTTAGATAAGTGAGTAAAATCCAGTGTCACGTATTTTCGTGGGTCGGAAAAAAAACTTACCCCTGAAAAAAATCATATATGCGGGACCTTTTGGACAGATGCTGCAGTGTTTGAGAATCTAATACTTTTTTTATTTTGGCCTAAATGATATAATTTATTCGATCTAACATTGAGTCTCATCAACATGAATAATAACTCCTCTCATTTTTGAAGTAACGAGACAGGTTTACATTCAACTATTCAGAAGATGCAAAAAACACCATTGTTCTGCTTTACTGAATGCAGCCCAGATAAATGGCATACCCCAAATAATGTTTTTGTAGAATACCCACAAAAGAAAATAGACATTTATAGGTCTCATCATTACACACTGTATATATCATGATAGCATGACATTACATTGTTGTGCAGAGAAGGATAAAGGATTGTCTCAAATTATTTTGTCACCGGTAAGACTGCCAAACTATTCTGTTAACAATTTATTTTAATGTAAGTCCATTAAGTTGTCTAATCCAGCAATTATGAAATCTTGCAAACTGAATTTGTAACTTTGAGGTAGTTTCAGTAATCAGTTCTCCAGATCAGTTACCAAGCGGTCAAACCATAGCTGACCATAAAACCCTTTTTTTTTTCTTAACCCTTGTCATGCTAAATAAATTAAGATGCCCTGGAGTTAGATCCTTATCTAGAGCTGCAGAAGAAAAAAAATATCAAAACTGTTCCACTTTTCCAGCTGGAGAACAATTTAGATTTGAAACTATACATGTATATATGATAAAGTACAAAATTTGAAAGTTCAAATTTGTGTTTTTATTCTTATATAACAGAATTGTTTGACATATGTTCAAGTAAATAAGCTATATGGGACGTCAGGCTATAAAGCAACCAATAGTATGATGTGCTTATTAAACAGAGTATCAGCCGAACCTGCTTATCTGGACAGCCTGATCAGAGTCCCTGTTGTTTGCAGAGTGAACAGCAATGAGAGAACAATGAAGACTAATCAATCTGCTTTGCTCTGCATGCTGGTCTGATTCATTGTGTTGTTGGTTTGTTTGTGTTGAGGTTTTACGGCCCAGTCAACCCAATAGGATCATGTCGAGCATGGTCAGTTTACCTAGCCACACGTTTACTGGGCAGGCCTAGTCCTCTAAGCGGTTAACCAGTATTGTGCACATTCTTTCGCCAGAAACTGACAACTGCCCTTCTTGAATCAGCGGAAGGGAGAGAATGACCGTAGAAAATATTTCATGATCAATCTCCACGAAAGAATGTTGCCGACCTCGGCGGGGGTTGATCCTGCGACCTTCTGGTCTCCAGTCGGACGGCGCATCCAACCAAGCCACCGAGGCCGGATTGTGTTGTTGGGTCTTGCTGAAACCAAACATTCCACCCCACCCCCCCCTCAATGTCATATGCAAACAGTGAATATCCCGGTCAGATTGAGTCATAGCTTCAAATAAGACAGGGGAGGGTATCCCCATTAAATTTTGTTCTGATTTCTCCACAAAAACATTTTGTGGGTACACATTAGAAGCATATGAAAATGTTGTGGTACTCATTTGAAATACCTCATCGAGTTGCTTCTAATGAGAACCCACAACATATGTTTTCATGGAGAAATAAGAAAAATATCAGGGCCCAGTTGTTCAAAACTAGCAATGTTGTTAGTTAACGTACCATTAAAACTTTGATCATTAGATATGCCATATACGCTGATATTTTTGCTGAAAAAAAAAAAGTGAGTAGCTTTTGCAATTATGATGCTTTGAACAACCAGGTCCAGTACTTTATTATAGGAAGATGTTTTTTGTAAAGAGGTTTAACTATACCCTAGTCCTCTTGAACCCGGATATGTCCTGCCTTTGAAAACAGTGTAGATCCTGATCAGTTGGCTTCTGAAGAAGCCAACTGATCTGGATCTACACTGTTTGCAATTTAGTATGTGAATTTGTATCAACAATCTGGATCAAGTAATCTGATTGGCTGAAAATTAGAAGTGGGTGTGGCATCTTAATTTATTCAGCAGAACAAAGGTTAATGCAAATATCTACCTGTACAGTCTCATTAGAGTCTAGCATATTTATTCTAAGAAATGGGACAGACAAGTCTGAATGCACAGTGCAGACCCAGATCTGATGCACAAGAATGCAGCATCTGCTCAATGTCTACACTGCCACTGGCCCAAAGTTTTTGGACACATCAACAGGTAGTAATACGGACTTGTTCTGTAAAGTCAGGGATTAGAGTGTCCCAATATTTAGGATAAATACCATAACCCAACTGATCTGGATGTCCACTGTTTCCACAGCCCTGTCTGTCCCAATACTCAGGGTAAAATACAGTACAGTTGGTTTCAAACTGAACTTTTAAAAGACAGTTTCAAATTGAGGTTTCTGAAAACTAATGACACAGCAGTTCCTTTTTTTAACCCTTAAAGTGCTAATCACAACTGTAAACATTTTTTTTAAAAATTTTCTGAGAAAATAAGGCTTGACATTTCATGTGAATCATCTCTCCCTAGCAGACAATTCATATAAAATGCTTAGTCTTATTTTCCCTGAAAAAATAATAATAAAAAATTTAGAATTTTTCTTTGCACTTTAAGTGTTAATGTGGTAAGACCAACCCCTGAAAAACAACCTACATGTACAAATTTTGAAGCTAATTTTCATACAACTCACCTCTTAATTTTGTCAGTGAGGCCAATTACAGGTTTCAACTTGATACCCAATATTAAAAGCTCATTATACAGGTCAAACTAGCTCTGAATTTTAATACTGAACTCAATTACTGCTGATACTGAAAACTAGTTTGAAATTACTTTAAAGCATAGCTCTTGATAAGGCGCTTTTTTCAACCAAAAAGTTGCCTCGTTGAGGCATTTCTATTGAGTACCCACAACATAAGTTTTCGTGGAGAAATAAGAAACTATTTACCTGATACCCACTCTTATCTAGGCTTTTGCTTTAAGGCATATAAACTTGGTAGATTTTCCACTAATTTATACAAGGGAGACTACTTTTATGACACCTTGTTTGCTTTACTTAACACAAAACTCCTTCTGGAAAGAGATCTTCTCTAAAAAGAAAGAATTCTTGAAAGACTTTGCACCCCTTAATTCTTTCCTTTAAGACTCCTTTTCAGAAGGGAGCCAAAACTATTCTGACAAGTTGCCTCCCCACCCCTTGAAAACATAGCAATATTCCCATTAAACATAAAACAGCATAATTCCTTTCCCCTGTTATCTTAACCCCTAAACAGCAGATGACATTTTGATTTTTTTATTATTTCTTCAGAAAAGATAAGGCTTGAAATTTCATGTGAATCATCTACTATGCTTGGCAAATGATTCATATGAACTACCAAGCCTTTTTTTCTCTGAAAAAATAATAAGACTTGTCTGTTACAATTCTACTTGGCACTTTAAACTAAACATATGAGAAGGCAAACCTTGTAGACACAGGTCTAGGAGCAGTTTGACACAGGTCTACATTGTTTACTCAAACCTGTCTGACTGAATATTGAGGAGAAATATGGTATCAAAATCATATGCTCAGATGTTGGATAAAATCCTGAAAAGCTTGCTTCAGCCTACATGTACTTCATAAAAAGTTGTCTGCTGACATTTATCACATTAAAGGTTAAACTTTGAAGTCTACCATAATTATTCTAAATATCTGTACACCTCGCAGCAGATGACATTCTAACACTGGTTTTATTATTTCTCAGAGAACTAAGACTTGACATTTTATAAGAATCATAACATTACACATGAAATATCAGGCCATATTTATAATTTTCCCTGAAGAAAAAGATTGTCATCTTCTGTAGTTGTGATTAGTGCTTTAAGGGTCAACTACTTACAGTATTTGTCTTAAACGAACAAGTCTATTTTAGTCCCTGTTGATGTGTTTGAAAATTTATGGGGGAGAGGCAAACAGTGTAGACCCTGATTTATGCTGCATTCTGCAGCAGCTGATCTGGATCTACACTGTTTGCACAGATCTGTCTATCCAAATACTTAGTGTAAATATGGTGTATGAGACAGCCCCAGTAAAAGCAGACTGTGATCTACTACTTTCTTATTTTAACCATTACCACTCTCGGCTAATTCAGCTGATGACAAATTAATATTTTTCATACTTTTCCCAGAAAACAGGATTTCACATTTTATGCAAATTGTCTCCAATGGAGACAATTTGCATGAAATGTCAAATCCGGTTTCCTGGGAAAAATAATAAAAATTTAGTATGTCGTCTGCTGAAAATTTTACCCAGAGTGCTAAGCAGAAGAAAATTGCAAGAATCATTGCTCCAGATAAACATGGAATCTAGATAAGTATTTTTCTAATTACTCCAAAAATCATGTATGCTGTGGGTACTCAGATGAAACACCTCAGTGAGGCATTTTAGTGAATGACCACAACACATTTACATAGAGAAATGAAAAAAAAAAAAAAATATCAGAAACTACATTTTTATAAGCTGTACAGTAATGGAAGGGGTTTGACTGCTACAAACAAAACTGTCTCCAAATCTGAATGTTTTGGCCAAAGACTTCACTTTTCACCAAATACATTTCAACAAACACAGGTCCTGATCAGACTTATTGTAGTTTTAGTATATACATGCACCTATTTACCCAAACCCTTGTCATGCTGAATAAATTAAGATGCCATGCCCACTTCTAACTGTCAGCCAATCAGATTGCTTGAGCAGATTGTTGATACAAATTCACATATTAAATGACAAACAGTGCAGATCCAGATCAGAAGCCAACTGATCTGAATCTACACTGTTTGCAAAAACAGAGCTTTTCCGGGCCCAGGGGCAGCTCTGCCCCCAGGGGGCAAGCTGCCCAGGGTGCAAGATAAACTGGTACACCGGGTTAAGCAGGACCAGGGTTAAAAGAGTTATTGCTGACCATACTTGGCCTAAACTTTGACCAAGTCTATTTCACAATTTGTTGATATTATCTAAAAACTGCTGGATGACTGGCAGTGTAGACCCTGATCAGATGCCACATTTTGCTGTATCTGATCTTGGTCTACACTGTTTGCCCAGGCCTGTCTGTCTCAATACTTGAGAGTAGATGTTTAAAACATGGCAGTCATACTTCATCAAATTGGTTCATGCAAACTTCTTGGCCTTGTTTTTCAAAGTGTGGTCAGCTGAACAAGCTCGTTAGTGGTCAAAATGATAACTGTTCTAGTAAATACAATACCAAATTCACAGGTATTTTTGCTGAAAAAATGAGAGTAGCTTTTGCATATGCTAAAGCTATTCACATTTTTCAGCAAAAATATTAGCATATATGTCAAATTTTTAACAATACGTAGTTAACGACATTATTGTTGTTTATTGTGTCGTCTCCCAGAGAAAGGGAGAAAAGAGATAGTAGAGGAGATGAAAGAGAGGGAAAGGGAAGAAAGAGGAACCGGAACGAAAGTGAAGAAACAAGAAATAAAAACATTCCCCCTTTACCCTTTCCTGCTACAAGGATAGCAGAACTTGCCCAACTGTAAGCCAGTATCAGTTGGACACCCGGAACAACATTATTACTTTTGAATAAATGGGCCCAGAATGATATATTTATGACTGTATTGACACATACCCTGATCTTCCTTTTTTCTTTTCACTCTTAAACAGATTGACTTTGATCGAATACACTGAAAAGAGAAAATATTAACCTGAGCACAACATTATATCTACTGAGAACATAATGTAAACAGCAAAAGCCCAGACCAGCCTGTTCATCTCACAGCTGTAGTTAGATAAGCTTATTTTTTTAACCAAAATGGTCATAATATTTTTCTTAGCTCTCCTTGACAACATATATTGTTGGTATTCATCAGAAGCACTTCCTGGAGGCATGTCTAATTATTACCATATTTACCCTAAGTATTGGGACACCTTATCTATTTACCATACTTGTCCTAAAATTTGAAATAGTCCATTCTTGATGTGTCTAAAATATTGCTGTATATATGACAAACAGTGCAGACCCTGATCAGATGCCACAGTCTGCTGTGTCTGAATTGGTTCTTCACTGTTTGCAAAGGCCTATCTGTCCAGAAACTTAGGGTTATTGCGGAGCATTCTGAACGGCCTAAATATTGTGTCATAACTGGGCACACCCAGTACTTAACCAAACTTATCCTAAAAAAATATGAACAAATCTATCTGACTTCCTGCTGATGTAGCTAAAAAAGCTGATGAATGGCAAATAGTGTATTCCTTTTGGGAACAGGACTCATTACGAAAACACACCTATATAATTTTGACCCCCTTCAACCCCACTTTTATATAGTAAAACTGGGGTTTACAGGGGTATACATTATTTTTCTTAATTCTGCTCAAAAACATAGATTGTGGGTACTCGTTAGAACTGCCTCAGTGAGGCAGTTCTAACGAGTATCCACAATCTATGTTTTGAGCAGAAATATGAAAAATATCAGAATTTTTTATCTGAAAATATTCCTTTTTTTTTTTAGTTGTAAAGTTTTCAATATATTTGAATAGGCGTGTTTTCGTAATGATATTGCGTGTGTAGGTAAACATGGTAGCAGAAAGCTTAAGCATTTGATAATCTGACCAATATGAGCTTTCGCCATTACTATACTAAGTTGTGTTTAGATATCCCATCCTGAATGAATAAAGACTGCCCTCTAGGAAAACGGAATTTATTAATTTTTATTTCCTCCTCCTCCTCAACAATTATCAAGGGATGCATGTATCCTGGACATGTATTTGCTGTTTGTTTATTTTTTACAAATTTTCCTGTATTTTTAAATTTCCTGTATTCAAATGACAAACTTAATGAAGACAGAATCTAAAATATTGTATTGCCCGATCAATACTATTTCAATAGAGTAATAACACCTTGTGTAATTAGACAGAAAACTGACAATTTAAAGAGCAATCTGACACAATTGTAACAGATGCTGATACCAGCCGTTTTGAAGTGGCTCTAACACATAGCTCCAGATAAGCACCTTTTTTTTTTCATCCAAAAAGTACTGACATTTTTCTTATTTATTGCTCATTAGCAGCGCCTCATCATGGTGCTTCTAATGAGTACCTATAACATATGTTTTCATTGAGAAATAAGAAAAATATTACGTGGATATCACCTCATATTTCGAGCTATGTCAGACAGCAGTCCAGATTTCCATAAAAAAAAAACCCAAACAAAACAAAAGAACAAACATATAATGTGCAATGCAAGAAAAGGGCACTTATATTTTATGTAGGTAATGAACGCCAAGATCACATTACAAAAATATATTTATTCAAATATAATGAACATTTTACCACCAAAAAATGAAAATTTTCAGATAAAAAATTCATATATTTTTCACATTTCTGCTCAAAACTTAGATTCTAACAAGTACACACAATCTGTTTTTGAGCAGAAATAAGCAAAATAATGTAAACCTCTGTAAACCCCAGTTTTATTATATTAAAGTGGGTTTAAGGGGGGTCAAAATTATATAAGCATGTTTTCGTGATGAGCCTTCACATTTGTGGTGGCTGATCTGGGCCTTCATTGCCAGCTTATAGAGCCAATGATACGGTAGATTATCAACTAAGTAGACCCTGATCAGACGGGGCTAACCATAGCCTTCACTTTTTGCATAAGAGCCATTAAATAATTTTCTCACATTTAACATCATGCTGCATCATCTGTTGTGGTACCGACTCACTGATGTACTTCACATGAATATACAACATTTTTGTTTGTGAAGAAATAAGAAAAATGATTGGTATTCTTTGTCAAGAAAACCGTCTTCTCTGGAGTCCTTGATTTTGGGAGAAACTAATTTTACCATATTCAAAGCACCACTCATATCAGCAGCAGAAAACATTTTTAAAGAAGTCCAGAAAAAGGAAGCACCAAATGTGCCCTAAGTTTCTGTGAATTCTTACCATAGTTCTGGTGGGGATCAAACCCACAACCTTCTGATCATCAGTTGGACGCACATCTGACTGAGCCACCGAGGTGGGCAAAAAATATCACTTATCTGGAACTATGATGGGATATGGTATTGTAAATTGTTGTTGTTGTTGTTTCGTGAAAGACTCAAACTGAAACCCTAGAATAACATTTTCTTGAAGCACCAAGAAAAATTTGTAGCAGACAACATTACTTTTTTTTTTTTTTTATTTTTCATAGAAAATAAGTCTTGACATTTCATATGAATCATCTGCTTGGCATCAAGACTTTTTCTATGAAAAAAAAAAAAAATATAAAAATATAAAAAAGTAATGTTGTCTGCTACAAATTTTTCTTGGTGCTTCAAGAAAATGTTACTCTAGGGTTTTAGTTTGAGTCTCGGAATATATAAAAATATATATTTAAAAATGTTGTCTGCTACAGTTGTTTTGCATTTTAATGGTTAATAATAAAGTAGATTGAAATCAATATAAAAATTGTTTTCTCTGTGAAACTTCAGAAAATTAGCCACTCAAATTTGATATTCTTGAAGAATTCAAGCTGAAATTGAATTTCATCGACAAACTCAATACGTTTTCTTTTCCTGAAAATGTCAAGAACCAGTTCAACATAGCTAAAAAGAAAAAAAAGATGTGACTGAAATGAAACCTTTAAGACAACTCTGGTAGACCTGGAAATGCAATTAACCCTCAGTCAAAACGAAATTAAATGTCAAATGCCATTCAAAATTGTAAGACATCAATCCAAGAGTTTTTTGTTCATTTTTCAGCAAAAATAAGGCTTGTTATTTCATTATATTGCATATGATTCATATGAAATGTCACGCTCTATTTTTCAAAAGTAAACACACACACACACACAAAAAAAAAAAGAATTGCAAAAGGGTTAAAATTTGGGAAGAATTTTGCATGTAATTTCTTCATCCTCTTGAAGTATGTAGTTGTATGCTCTAACCCTTTTCTTGCTAATCATGTCAAGTAACATCAGTAGCAAACAGTGTAGATCCAGATCAGTTGGCTTCTTCAGAAGCCAACTGATCTGGATCTGCACTGTTTGTCATTAAGTAAGTGAATTTCTATCAAAAGCTCGGATCAAGTTATCTGATTGGTTTGAAATTAGAAGTGGACGTGGCATCTTAATTTATTCAGCATGAGAAGGGTTAAGGGGATGAAGAGCTAATGAGTACCCCAAAGCCCCTCTTTTATAAAAACTTTAGTGACAATGAATACAGCACATAGACATAGCACTGTTGCCGAGATGAATTTGCAAAGTACACCAATTCCATGTATGCCAATATCAAGGTGGAACTGTGGTGATACAGCATGCACAAACTGTAATTTCTGGACAGTTACATGTAGTACTGGAAGATGTACATGCAAAACAAACTTGTATACATAGCCCCCAGATGAACTGCTGTATCTCTAGGAAGATTCCTGCAAACTGCACATGACACCTGTACAACTGCATGAAAGCTTTAGCATGTCAATGCCAATTATGTTTATAGTCATTATTGTACTTTTGAACAGAAGAAAAAATGATAAGTATCATATTTACATAGCACCAGCAGATTAGGCACTAGTTTCAGCCGAAAAGTATTGATAGGTTTTCCTTTTTCTCAATGAAAAAAATGTTGGTATTTATTAGAAGTGCCTCAGTGCAGTGTTTCTAATGAGTCCCCACAACATGTTTTTATGGAGAAATAAAAAGAAAATATATCTAGATACCACTTCTTAACTAAAGCTATGATAATTACCCTAAAGACAGGCATATCTGGGTTCAGCAGGACCAGAGCTAAGTGTTACTTATATGCCCCAGTCTTTCATTACTTTTCCCAGAAAACAGTATTTGACATTTATGCAAATTGACTCAATTACATAAAATGTCAAAACCTGTTTTCTGGGGAAAATAAGAACAAGAATTCTGCAGAAGGCAGTGTCACACCTACTGGGGGGCAAGGCAGTTGGGACTCCATTAAGGCATTTATATGTATAAAATATAGGTCAAGGTCACCAGGTCAAGATGCGTGCTGAGAGAGGATGTCAAGGAGAAACACTACGCAAGGTCTGAAGGTTCTACCTTCTCTAGTTGATGAAATGGCAATGGTCATTGAAATTGTTGACGGACGGACGCTCGGAAAACTAGATGCCTATGATGCACCATGCTATCAGGTGCAATAAAAAGTATTTCAAAATGTCATCTGCTAAAATTTTTACCCATAGTACTAAGCATTATGGTAAGGATTTTCTCAGATATTTTGGTAGTTATAGACCACTCTAATCATTTTCTGAATCCCCAAAACTATTCCGGGCAAATATTCTGAATGATGCATTTATTATCAAGTTAATTCATTTTTGGCTTTGAAATTTGACCTTGTCTTGTCTGAAATGTGCTTGCTAATTGGTAAATAGTGTCAACCCTTATCAAACTGTTCCCAAAGGCATATATATAGTTCCTCTGTCACTACTGACAATGACCAATCTTAATCACCTGCAAGAAAGGCTGCTGTTTGTGTGTTCTAAGATGGCTGATTAGACCAGTTCTAACTCTAAACTGTCTGTTGCAGATGGGAGCAAGACAGCCAAAGGCATATAGTTTGCTTCAGTATATCAGAAAATTCATAACTCCAGATATGAGGAGTACCTGTATACAGAAAATTATTTTTCTTATTTATGCTATGGGTATTCATACAAGTGCCTCACCAAGGAGCTTGTAATGAGTACCTACTACAAACATATGTTTTCATGGAGAAATAAAAAAAAAAATAAATCCCATTTTTTGAGTTGAAAAGTGTCTTATCTGGACCTAGGGTGTCTGTCAAAATATTCAGCTCATTACATGCTGACCTCATTAAACAATGTTTGTTCCTTGTTGTATCTGGAAAAGCTTGTTTTCCTATTAAAGATACAATAATTTGTTGACGCCATGGCTCCAGATAAAGGACTTTCACCCATCAAAAAAGCGATGATACCATATTTTCAATTTCTCTATGAAAACATATGTTGTGGGTATTCATTAGAAGAGAGGCACTTCTAATGAGTACCCACAACATATGCTTTTGGTGTGAAATAAAACTTTATCTCACTCTGGTTACCTGACTACTTATCTTGAGTTGTGGTATTTGCACATTAACAATGATACCCCCAGGATAGTATGACACATTAACAAGAAATCTTTATTTCAGCATGTACTGTACAGAAACTAAATATTCAGACACCTTTAACAAGCAAAAATGAACTTCAATGGGTATATGCACATGGTAAACTAGACAAAGTGCCCAGTGGGGCACGTATACCCCCGACCAGAGCTACCGCCAGGTTTTAAAGAGCACAGAGTATGTAGCTTTGACTCTGGAGATGGCAGTATGCTGTATGTTACAATACTGAAAGAATTTAATCACACATTATGTGAAGCCCTTGTTTTTGTTTTGGTTTGAGGTTTTACGGCCCAGTCAACCCAATGGGGTCATGTCGAGCGCGGTCAGTTTATCTAACCACACGTTTACTGGGCAGGCTTAGTCCTCTAAGCGGTTAACCAGTATTGTGCACATTCTTTCGCCAGAAACTGACAACTGCCCTTCTTGAATCAGCGGAAGGGAGAGAATGACCGTAGAAAATATTTCATGATCAATCTCCACGAAAGAATGTTGCTGACCTCGGCGGGGGTTGAACCCGTGACCTCCTGGTCTCCAGTCGGACGGTGCATCCAACTGAGCCACCGAGGCCGGCTGTGAAGCCCTTGACCTCGAAGGTCAGGCACAGGTGCAGGGATGGAGCTAAATAAAACCAGCCCTATAACTATCACCATATACCAGTGAAACCAATCAGTCTTTGTATAATATAAGCAAAAACTTTGACATTTGTATGAAAACTCTGTGACCTTGACTTAAAAGTCATGCCCATGCCTACAACTAAACTAAAGTACGAACGAATAATGCGTCTACAGATGGACAGACAGACAGACTAACGGATTCCTTGCTGACAGCTATATCCCCTCAACCTATCAGTCAGGGGATCATGAAATTCAATGAAAAGGTCTTGATGATATAGCTATAGAAACTTAAATGCAAAAGTTTTTACTTTTATATGAAAATTCTAAGTCTGTGACCACAACCCGGGGTGGGAATTATGCTGAGTAAAACTCTAGACCTATATCTACCAATATGTCAAATATAAATGAAATTCCTTAAAGGGTCTTGATGATATAGCTATATAAACTTAAAGACAAAACTTTTGACTTCTTTATGAAAATTCTAAGTCTGTGATCTTGACCCCAAGATCACTCCCCCGGGGTTGGGATGGTGCTGATAAAAACTTTCGACCTTTATAGCTACCATCAGGCCAAATACATGTATGAATGAAAACCATCAAAGAGTCTTCAAAATATGAGGTCTTATAAACTTTAACACAAAAACTTTGACCCTATGAGCAAACTACAGTACAAACGAACGCACGAACAAACAAATACACAAATGAAGTAAAGAACAGTTAAACAAAAAAGTGAAAACTATATACCCCCACTACTTCGTATGTCGGGGGTATAATAATCTGGTTCTACATTTTGCTTACACAATTTCTCAACCTTACATACCAGAAAGGGTTTAACCCTAAGTATCGGGACAGATAGACATTCGCAAACAGTGTAGACCCAGATCAAATGCTGCAGAATGTGCATTTGATCAGGGTCTACACTGTTTGCCATGCATAAAGCAACATTTTAGACACATCAATGAATGCCGGTCTGGCTGGTGACCAGGAGCTTGCGAATTCAACCCCCATCAGGACGGCAACATTCATTCCTGGAGATTGAACATGAAATATTTTCTATGGTCATTCTCTCTTTTCCGCTGATTCAAAAAGGGCAATTGTCAGTTTCTGGCATAAAAACATGCACAATACTGGTTAACCGCTCAGAGGACTAAGCCTGCCCAGTAAATTTATTTGTGTTGAGGTTTTACGGCCCAGTCAACCCAATGGGGTCATGTCGAGTGCGGTCAGTTTACCTAACCACACGTTTACTGGGCAGGCTTAGTCCTCTAAGCGGTTAACCAGTATTGTGCACATTCTTTCGCCAGAAACTGACAACTGCCCTTCTTGAATCAGCGGAAGGGAGAGAATGACCGTAGAAAATATTTCATGATCAATCTCCACGAAAGAATGTTGCCCACCTCGGCGTTGTTGAACCCGCGACCTCCTGGTCTCCAGTCGGACGGCGCATCCAACTGAGCCACCGAGGCCGGCTCTGCCCAGTAAAAGTGTGGTTAGATAAACTGACCGCGTTCGACATGACCCCAGTGAGTTGACTGGGCCATAAAACCTCAACACAAACAAAGACACATCAACAGGTAGTAGAATGGGCTATTTCAAATTTTAGGGCAAGTATGGTCAGTAGATAAGGTCTCCCAATACTTAGTGTAAATACTGTACTTCATGGACCAACAAGCATAGATGGGTTTGCATATATTGTATACTTTAATTTATGCACAGTTCTAGATACAGTGTATGGTGTTTTTATTTCCTAACTATAAAAAATACTGATACTTATAAGTGTTGTTAAGGCACCACTTATAAGTAAGGAGTATTGATGATTTTTCTTATTTTTCCATGAAAATTTTATATTGATAAGGCACTTCTAATGGGTACCTGCGAAGTACATTTGTATGTTTTCATAGTGAAATAACTAAAATATTTATACCGCTTATCTAGAGATATGCGCATGGTAATTTCTGTCTGTCACCATTTATTATACTCCATACTACTATCTACTGAAATTGTGAGTAAGGTATAAAAATTAGTAGTAAAATACCTGTTTCAGTCATGATGTTTTTTTGCTCAAAAAAACAGGGAGATAGAAAAAAGGGATGAATTGCAAAAAAAAAAAAAAAAAAAAAAAAAACTCCACCTTTTTTTTGAATTCTGCTAAATTTTGTTATCCCAGGAGTTTCCTCTTTTATCTCATTACAAAGAACTGCAACAGAACTGAATTACTTTTGAGGAGATGGTGGACAAAAATTCATACATGTAAGATCATGTGCATGTGCAGACAGCCAAGTATGGTCTTCCAAAGTTTTAGATGACACATATTTCCTTCATTCTGGGCCAACTCACATTTTTTATGACAAACCAAAGAACAAAGTAAACAATGGATAGCCAGTCACAGGTTCCCCTCACTCCGAAAAGTTTAAGACCTGGCATCCGACTTATGGCAACAATCTTTTGGGATACCGTCTTACTTTGATTCTCTGCAATGTGACCGAACTATTACAGGAGATCACTATTCTGATATCTCCAGGCTGTTATCATTGAAAAAAGGCACAGAAAAGTCACAAAAGATGTGCTGCTTCCACAAGATAATTCCAGAGTGCATATCTGTTGACTCAGCAGTTGAAGCAGTGAAGCATAATGGGTTCAAAGATTTGCATTGCCCACCATATTCATCAGACCTAGTTTCTAGCAACCACTTTCTCTATCCAAACTTGAATACAGAACTGCATGAATACATAGGTCTAGATAAGAGAGGGTATCAGGTAAATAATTTTCTTAATTCTCAAAGAAAACATACATTGTGGGTACTCATTAGAAGCGCTTCAGCAAGGTGCTTCTAATGAGTACCCACAACGTATGTTTTTGTTGAGAAATAAGAAATATATATATACTTTTTTGTTGAAAAAGGTGCCTTATCAAGAGCTATGAATTATACCATCTCTATTCCAGCGATGCCCTCCAGACAGCAGTCACGGGATGGTTGTATGAACAAACCTTTCTATCAGAAAAGAAGTTTGGCCTTTAAGCATTGCTTAACCCTAGTCCTGCTGAACCCGGATTTGTTCTGCCTTTGCAAACAGTGTAGATCCAGATCAGTTGGCTTCTAAGATCTGCACTGTTTGCCATTCAGTATGAGAATTTATATCAACAACCTGGATCAAGTAATCTGATTGACTGAAAATGAGAAATGGGTGTGGCATCTTAATTTATTCAGCAGGACAAGGGATTAACAAAGTACATCCATCTCAATGGTGGTAGTGAGGGTGATGGTAAACAGCTTAGGCTGGTTACGGAAAGTGTCCTAAAATTTCAAACACTTTCCACACTTTTTTTGCCTAAATTTTGCTTTTTATGCAGTTTTTTATTAAAATTCTTAGGAGAAAGGCAAACAGTGTAGACCCTGATCACACTACTGTTTCAGGGGCAGTATGATCTGGGTCTACACTGTTTGAATAGGCCATTTTGTCAGAAACTTTGGTGACGAAATTTTAGGACATTTTTTACCATAATACTGTAACATTGTGTAATGGAATAGTGCTGTGGAAGCCAGCTTTTATGGCAAAGCTGGTAGAATGATTGGCTTTTTCATGAAGTTAACTATGTATATTGTAGTTAGTACTAGGGTGAGTGAATGCAATATTTGACTTTGAGGATGACCTGGTAATCACTGCATTTGATGAGAGCAGAAGAATGGCAGAGATGACACCACCATCATCTCCAGACCCCAGTAGTAGGAATAGGTTTTGTTTGTGTTGAGGTTTTACGGCCCAGTCAACCCAATGGGGTCATGTCAAGCGCGGTCAGTTTACCTAACCACACGTTTACTGGGCAGGCTTAGTCCTCTAAGCGGTTAACCAGTATTGTGCATATTCTTTCGCCAGGAACTGATAACTCTTGAATCAGCGGAAGGGAAAGAATGACCGTAGAAAATATTTCATGATCAATCTTCACGAAAGAATGTTGCCGACCTCGGTGGGGGTTGAACCCGCGACCTCCTGGTCTCCAGTCGGACGGCGTATCCAACTGAGCCACCGAGACCGGCGGTAGTAGGAATAGGTGTTCCCGGCAGCACTGCATTTGCTCTTTCCTTGGGTCTGCCTGGTGAGCAGTGTTGATGTCTTTCGGGCAGTCAAAAGAGGGAATGGGTATGTGTGTGAGGGGGTGGGTGGGGGGGAGGGGGGGGGGGGGGGAGGATATTTACTGTATGCACAGCATTTCAAGTAAAAAGCCATGGTCTTGCTATAAATTAATTTGGAATTTGTGGAAAACAGGGTCCCTAATAATTAGGTAAATATTCCCAATCTTCCCCCTTTTTTACGCATCTACATGTAAGCACTTACAGGGGGATAATACAACTACTGTTTGTGGTCATAATAGTGGCTAAGGATAAAGATCAAAGCAATTACTTAAGTACTTAAGGAAGCAGCCACAGAATGCTCAAGGTAATGCAGACCTCATGAACTCTTAACTTATTCACGTCGAGTGGACGCTTCTTTCACAACTCTTTGGACTGGTCTATTTCCAATAGCAGGGTGTCAGATGCCACATTCTGAGGCATCTGATCTGGGTCTGCACTGTTTGTCACACCTTTTGTGGGGCCTCCCAATTAAAATGGGTTAAAATAGGCATAGTACTCAAAAATGAGAGTGACTCTGTTTATATATGTTTATATATATATAAGATTTAAATGAACTTCAACAAAGAATTCCGGCCCAGGATCATTACTGATGCAAGTACTTCAGAAAAAAGTGTATAGGGTGAAAAATGATATACCACTGGGCTGAGTGAGATTCAAACCCACGCCAGCTACAACGGCAGCCCTCCAGAGTCAGGAGACATAACCACTGCACCACTATGCTTGTTAACAAACAAGTTTCATGGAACACTATTATGCTTGATTTCTCTGAATGACGCATCGGATAGGGTATATTTTGGTGTGCTAGCGCACTCAATATATAAAAGGAACTCTCTGGATCCACAGGATACTGGAGCTTGGAAATATTATAATTAAAGATATAAACAAACTTCAACAAAGAATTCTGGCCCAGGATCATTACTGATGCAAGTACTTCAGAAAAATGTGTATAGGGAGAAACATGAAATACTACTGGGCTGAGTGAGCTTAGAACCCACGCCGGCTACGATGGCAGCGCCTAGCCCTTCAGTCAGGATATCTTCAGTCAGGATATATATATATATATATATATATATATATATATATATATATATATATATATATATATATATATATATATATATATATATATAGAGAGAGAGAGAGAGAGAGAGAGGACCTGTCTGTTTGAACATTGGATCATTCAGAGATACATTATAATAAGAGTGGAGTTTCTGACACCCCCAAGTGTGTGTGTGTATAAACAGCAAATATCCTTGCCAGAATGTATACATATGTAGGAATATGAAAAAGAAAACATCTATAATAATATAAAAAAAAAACAACAAGAAAATACAATTTACCTGCAAATATCAAACAGGATAGATAACACTGTGTATACTCCTACTATTTACAGGTGTGTCACACCCTCAAAAACACAGGTATTACACACCTGTATAATGATTCATTGTACAAACAATTCGACAAGTATCTCCATAAAATATATTTCATACTGTACATACAAATGACTCCGGTTCTGTGATATAAAATTCTAAAGGTATATTTCCAAATTAACTTAGTCAATTATGTTCAGTTTACCTGTAAAACACTAGGGGGTTTACCTGTGAAATTGGTGTCCAAAATTATTTGACAATATCTATATTTAATCCAAAATGAATTTACTTCAACAGCATTTCAGTTACACTTCTTTTGTTTCTTTCTATAATTCCACTTCTCACTTGTAAGAGACCTCTGCCAAATCAGAGCTAATATTGGATATTTCTCTCCAGTCAAAAACACTGTTATGCCAGATATTCAATATGGCTGCTCGAAATGTAGGTCATTTGAGAAAGCCCCTCAGGATGTTAACAAATGTAAACAATTTACCTGTTAAAAAATCCAATATTTATTGATTTATGCATAAAAAATAATTAATGCATGCCAAAAGGCTAATAAGTCCAACATCTAAAGTTTTTAAATGAAAACAAGAAAAAAAAATTGACATTTTTCAACTACTACCAATTTAATCTTTTAGGTATATGGATGCCCCCGCTTAGGCTATGTTGGTACTGCAGTCAGAACTGCATCATTTTCCCTAAACAAAAAAGAGAGGAAAGAATGGATATAATTTTCAACTCAATGATAAAAGAAGCTGAGTGGTGTAGCAGTTGAAGGGGGGTGAGGGAGAGCGGGGAGGGCGGTGGGGGTGAGGGGGGGGGGTGGGGGGTGGCATGGGGATCGGGGCAAAGGTTGAGGAACTATATGTATGTCCCATGTCAGAAATGATCCCTATTTTATACCATGGGCTGTATCTCTGGAAATATTGCATGCAACACAACCATTCTAAGTTCTATGATATATGATTCAACAAAACTTAACATTTAATAAAGTGCTATAAAAAATCAAACTACAGCAGATGACATTTTGATTTTTCAGAGAAAAATAAATCTAGACATTTCTTGTGAATAGTCTGCCTAGCAGACAATTCACATGTAATATCAAGTAATATATTCTCTGAAAAAGAACAAAATCAATTTTAGAATGTCATCTGCAGCAAATTTTAGCACTTTAAGGGTTAATGCTGTTCCTTCAACAGGTTTAGCAGCCGTGACCTACGTGGGGCATATGTATTTTGTATCTTGAGCCATAATGGCCCAAATCTGTCAAGCAAAAATCATCAGTCTAAAATACCACCAAACTTGATAAAGCTTCTTCAGTGAGGTTTGAAAATATAGCATAGACAGAATTTGTGGATAGAAACTAAGGCCTGACATTTCATGTGTCACCTGCCAGGCAAGTCTTATTTTCTCTGAAAAATAAATAAAAAAAAATTGAATCTTATCTGACTACAATTTTGCTCAGCACTTTAAGGCTTAATAGACAGGGATTTCCTACAAAGATCATTAACTCTGCATTGCATGACCAATATTTTTTCATACATTGTCCTCCTAAGGTGTTTGATATGCTCCTTTAATCTTAGGGTGTTCCTTTAACCCTTAAAGTGCTAAGCATAATTGAAGCAGACAACACCCCATTTTTATTATTATTTTGCAGATAAAATAAGACTTGGCATTTCATGTGCCTTGCCTGCTAGACAGACAATTCACATAAAATGTCAAGCCTTATTTTCTCTGATAAATGAAAAAAAAAAAGTCATGCACTGCCTCTCCTGATACAGATCATTCCTGTTAAGTTACAAAAACATAAGAAAAACTTATCATATGACCCAGAAACTTGGATACATAGACTTAAGTACCAAAGGCAGTTAACCCTGCAGTGGATAAAAATCTAACATCATACACAACTACTTTTCATGCTGAACATTTCTGTCAAGTTTTATGAAAATTTAATAGAACCTTTAGAAGAAGCTCAATATGTAAAAATGTAATGAGAACTTTTATTATAAGTAGTGCATGTAACAAACTAGAACAGAGAGCCATTTGCAGATAACACTGCAATAAAAGATTTTAATGTTACACATTGCAACACATCATACTGTTCCTTTCTCTGAAGCTGTGTGAAAAACTAACAACTGTAGAAGTTTTCTGTGCCACCAACTGATTATACTAATCATTTCTGTGAAACAATTGTGTCACAAACTCATACAGGCAGACTACAGTGCCAAGGCCAAATAACTCTCAGTGATTTTTTTACCTACGATCCTGAGTCCCGTACTCACATTTTTGCTTTGGGACTCACATTTTAAATCTCAGCGAGTCCCAGGACTCACAAAGTTATAGTGGAAAATTCTGTAATGGGCGCAATGATTTTCTAATAGGACTCACTTTATATAGCCCAAGCGAGTCCTGGGATGCATAGGTATAAAATTGTAAATAAATCACTGAACTCTGCTATAAAAAAAAAAAAAAAATGTTATATAACTGCCAGCAAAGGCCATCTCTGATTGGCAGAAACTGGCTGTAATAGGTTTTTACAAATTTTGATGTTTGCTAAGCTAAAAATAACTTGGCTAAGGTCAAGGACCGGTCAACATCACATTTGTCACTGCTGTCAGACAGCTAAAAATAGTCATATAACAAATAGCCTGGCTAAGGTCAAGGCCAGTCAACATCACTTTTGTCACTGCTGCCAGACAGCTAAAAATAGTCATATAACAAAACAATTGATGCATTCTATTTAGGTTAACATCAGGATTTGTCAACCCTTGAAAGTGATGTTCACCAAGGCTCATCTGTGATGCTATATGAAAATTTAACAAAAACTATATAAGTAGTGCGTGTCACAAACTGGGATAGAGGGAATAAAATGCCAAGGGCAGATAATCCTTCAATGAAATAAAAATAATGTCACACACTGCTACTCATCATGCTGACCATTTCTGCTGAATTTTATAAAAATGTAAAAAAAAAAAAACCCAAAAATACTGTAGAAACTGTCACAGACTAAGGGAGCAACCATTTGAGCTTTAGGGGTCCGGGTCCAGGAGCATGCAGATTGATCTGAGCCTTTGCTGTCCATATTTTTTCAAAGACACCTTTTCATTTTTGCAGTTCATAAAAAGTAATCATTTCAACATGAGATATTCAATTCAATGTTACTCCAAAACTGCAGAAGACAACATTCTTATTTTATTATTTTTCAGAGTAAATAAAGCTCAACCTTTCATGTGAATCATCTGCTGGGCAGGTGATTCATGTGAACTGTCAAGCCTTATTTACTCTGGAAAATAACTTAAAAAAAAAAATCAAAACCATCTGCTGCCATTGCAATTCAAATTCGCCCTTTAACTCTTTCACTGCCACAGGTGATAATAATTGGCTTTTGGAAACAGCATAGATCCAGATGAGACGGCTCATAATGAGCCGTCTCATCTGGATCTATGCTGTTTGACGTTCAATCTTTAACTTTAAATATAAACTTCTTTCCAAGCGGTAGTTTGTTTAAAAAAACAAAAACAAAAAAATAAAAATAAAATAAAAAACCAAAAAAAAAAAAAAAAGGCAGACGACAAATGTCGTGTGAAATGTGGCACCGAAAGAGTTAAATACTTAATACTGACCTTGTGTATATAGGCAATAACCTCAGCATGAGAGGAGTGCTCCAGTGATTTCCCATTAACTTCCATAATTTCATCTCCCACTTCAAGACTTGCTTTATCTGCTGGTGAACCTGAAATAGGGGAAAATAGGTTTTACCAATGACCTGCTACAGACAACAATTAAGAAGAATAAATACACTTTTAAGGGAGGTAACCATGTCAATATTGTCTACAGAACTTGCTTCCAACAGCATCTCAACTTACTGTTTTGTATATTCACATAAAGTACCCCATAGCTCCAGATAAAAAGGTTTTTTTTATCAAAAAGTAGTGATATTTTTTTTATATCTCCATGAAAACATGTTGTGGGTACTCCTTAGAAGTGCCTCACTGAGGCACTTCTATTGAGTACCCACAACATATAATATACAGAAAAATAAGAAAAATATTTACCTGATACCCATTCTTATCTAGAGCTATGGTTCTATCAATTTACTGTATTCCAAATAGATATTGTAGTTACAGCAACAACAAAATATTTGTCATAAAGTCCAGAGAGATAATCGGAAAAAGCAAGAAGACATATTTGTCATTCTTGTAATCAACATAATGTCATGATCTATTCTACAGTCCTACCAAGCATCATCAAACTACATGTATTTCATTGGGCATTCAAGACTGAGACAGACAAAAAAAAAAAATGTCTAAAAGGGTTATTTGGAAAAATCATGGCTGAATAGAGTTATCATTCTTGTATGTGTCATTGTGCCATGGCCCCTACTATGTTCCTAATATGTATCATTAATGTATTCTAAAATGTACTGAAGTTACAGCCTAGAAACAAACTTATCAAATGTATGGGGAGATAACTGGAAAAGTAAGACCAGCAGAGTTGTGACTCTTGTATGTGACACACGTGACTTATTCTGTAACTATGAAGTATAGCAGTATGCACTTAGAACTTAACTTTTACCTTCAGCATATAACAAAATGCTGATATTTTTCCTACTTTTCCCATAATTAAGGCTTTTGCATTTCATGCAAACTGTCTCCTCAAAAGCCTTAATTATGGGAAAAATAGGAAAAAATAATTTATAATGTCATCTGCTGATCTTTTTTACCCATCATGCTAAGCTTTTAATGGATTCCAATTATCATTTACCGGTACATTTTCACCAAAGTGTTTGATTTTCTCATTTCTTCTCATTGAGATACTGTAAACTTATTATCATAGTGTACATTTAGCATAAGAAAATATTTGCCTTATGGGTACAATTCAATGAAGTAACACTTATTGTGTGCTGAAATGTCAAAGAGCTACTGAATGTTAGTTAATCCGCGTGAATCATAACAGCTGCAGATGGCATTCTATGATTCTAATCTCTTTTTTTAATTTTTCTGAGATAATAAGATGCATGGCAGATGATGATTCACATGAACTATCAAGTCTTTTTTCTATGAAGATCATTTTGCTGTCTGATGGGTAACTGGCGGACAACTTGTATGCACTTTAAGCCTTGTCACAGAATGAGTATTTTCCCTTGAAAAGCTTTTTCTTTTTTTTTTTTTTTTTTCTCTCTTTGTCCAAACTGGTGGACAACTTGTATACACTTTAAGCCCAGTCATAGAATGAGTTTTTTCCCTTGAAAAGCTTTTTTTTCTTTGCCTGTCATCGTACTTGGGTAATGTCTTATTTCTGACAACATTTTTCCAGCCAGCCTGATCTTCCTGGTTACCCTGTCTGTATGTGTTTGTCAGTCTTAAATCTGTCTACATATTCACAGAAAAGGCATAGCTTATTTCTGCACAAAAACATATGTTGTAGATCCTCATTAGAAGCTTCTAATGAGTACTCACAACATATGTTTTCATGCAGAAACAAGAAATAACATGGCACTTCTAATGAGTACCTATAGCATAGTTTTTGTGCAGAAAAAAGAACTCTGAAAAATATTACATGGATACCCCTTCTTTTCTGGAGTTATAGATTATTTAGGATACATCAGAAAACGTGCCTATATAATTTTGACCCCCTTAAGCCCCTTTATATATAGTAAAACTGGGGTGTATAGGGATATACATTATTTTTCTATTTTCTGCTCAAAAAAATAAATTGTGGGTAAGCGTTAGAACTGCCTTGGAACTGCCTTACCAAGGCAGTTCTAAAGAGTACCCACAATCTATGCTTTGAGCAGAAATATGAAAAATATCAGATTTTTTATTTGAATATTTTCATTTTTTGATGGTAAAATTTTCAGTATATTTGAATAGACATGTTTTTGTAATGGTTGCACCAAACCATACCTATGAAGCTATACCTCTGAATATTCTGATATATCTTGATGCAAAAATAACAAAAAAATATCTATTATCACCTTATCTGATGCTATGATTTCTAAGGAGACAATTTGCATGAATGTCAATGTCTATTTTCAGGAAAAATATTTCAAAATTTTTACCTTAAGTGTTAAGTGTTAAACTCTTTTGATGAACACTAAAATGGCGTCTACACCAAAAAAACCTAATAAGTTCTTCCCCTCCTCCCAGAGGTTGCAGGCAAGGTTTTATCATTGCGAAGTTGAAAAGTCAGTCCAACAAAAATGCCAACAAAGTTACCAAAGCCCAGTTTGTTCATTTGGGTGTTAAAGCTGCAATGTCACAGTGGCAATGTCAATATGACATTGTTATGATGTATGTTTGTTGTGTAAGAACTGGTTTAGTGATTCATGAAATAAGCATTTGAACTTCTGTCTGGACTCAGTTTGGTCCAGACAACTCTACCTAGGTCAACTCAACCATTATTTTAAGTCTGCAAGGGCCCTACTGATATGATACTGGTATGATAAAAATACACGTACACAATACTGTCAAGTAAAAGTCAATATGTCGGTCACAGTGACCTACATGTACTTATTGTATGTGACAACAAATTCACTGGTTATTCAAATAAACAAAATTTGGCCAGCCTAGGTCAAACAGTATAGAAGAAATATACTGAATAAGTTTTTTGTGTTTGTAATGTAGGTCAGATATCGAAATACAGGTTAAGTGTGGCTGGTCAGCCTGATATGACCAAACTAATGAAGGGACCAAGTTCACTTCAGCCAAAATGAATCCATTTCTGCCCACACATGCAACTGGTTCTGCATGGTCATTCGTTGTTAGCACTAAAATATTTACCCTTAAATCTTTAACTTCTTGCCATGCTTATCACAAAATCTGAATAAGTCTATTTGTTTCATTAAACCTACGATACATCTGAATAATGCTATGAGTCGATTCACCCGTGAATTACCGCTTGAGAAGTAGTAGTCCCGAAAAAACATTTGAGCCACCTCTTAGTACGTACACATAAAGTGACTACGTCACTCGTACACGTATACAAAAAATCAATTTACCTCAAGCGGGCACCGAGATAACACGTGCATATTTGAAGGAAATTTTGAGCCGTGCCGGTAGTGGGTAAAGGGTCTCACCCATAGCCGTTCTTGAGTTTATTTTGTTTTATTTACATGCTTCTACATTTTTCTTTTGTTCTTAATTATTTTTTCAGTTTTTTCTTTGCTTTGTTTTTTCTTCCGATAATTACTTTCGCTTTCGCGATAGGTAATTTCGGACTGTTCCTAAGTTCGGACTTCCGTTTTCTCTCTTCATTTTTCTGTATTTTTTGTTTGTTCTATCGTTTATTTCGAATTATTCTCTTAGTTCAGTTTAATTCAGTTTATTGTAAAAGATGTCGACTCAGAACAAACGATGTTCAGGTAGGGCAGGTAAACCATGTAGTAGGATTATGCCTTATTGGGATAATCATGAGGTTTGCCGGTCTTGCAGGAACAATTCCTGTTCTCCCTCTCAGACATGCGAAGTCTGCTCTCTGTGGGATGAGGAGCTTTGGCGCAAGTTCCACAAATGCCTGCAGAGATCAGACCGTTTAAAGAAAAGAAATGTACCTCTATCACAGGTTCCTGAAAATGGTCCTGGACTAGAGAATACACAGCATACAGTTCTTCCTAATGTCAGTGTTACAGTTTCTGCCACTGACATTGGACAACATGAAAGAAACAGAAACCATAAGTCTGATTCTGATTCTGTCACTCAGGCTCCTGGTATTAATGTTTCGAATGTAAACATTACAAGACAGGTACCATCCAGGTCAGTGACTCCCATGGATGTAGCCTTTGAGAGAAATAGATCTGTTCCTAGACAGTTTTTGTCTCCTAGGACAGATATTCAGTTGCAGAGTAGACCACCTAGGTCAAACCCTCCTACCAGGAGGGCTCGACATTCTAGGAGCTCTTCCTCTTTTGATTCAGAGTCCAGTGTGGAGTCTGTTTTGTCTTGGGATCCTCCCAGACGTAAACATACACACACGTCTCGACCTCGATCTAAATCTCCTAGGCCACAACATAAGTCGAGGTCTCCTAGGACCAGACATAGGTCAAGGTCACCTAGACATTCTAAACGCTACAGATCTAGATCTAGGTCTCCTAGATTTAGACATCCTAGAGTTATGTCCCCTAAGAACACCTCTGCTGACCCTTCTGTTGCTTTACTATCTGAGCTAGTAAAGCAACAGGGAGATATGTTGAAAAAATTGTCAGAAAGAATGGACACTTTTTCACAGAATTCATCTACTGTTGATAAAGAAAAATCTTTGTCTTCAGTAGATTCTGGGACTGAACAGAATATTGATCCTTGTGCAGATCAGATTCAGCTTTGTGTTGGATCCAATGAAACCATTGGTGTGGTTTCAGAGGATGATGATAATGAAGGGGAATTAGAAGTACCTAAGGAATCTCTGTCCTACAGAGATGCCATTGTTAAGCTTCGATCCAGGTTAGGTTCGGAGGTTTGTCCTACTCCTGAAGTTACTAACAAAATGTCTGGTACTTCAGCCTTGGAATTTTTCAAGGATCCAGACCAGACTGCCACAGTATCTTTAGCTCTGCCACAGTCTAATAGTGTGGTGGAATCTTTGGTTAAAATGAATTAACGCTTAAAAGGAGAAGAAGAGATTGCAATGTCTCCTCTTCCAATCTATCCCAAGGGGTTCAAACCAGGTTCGTTTGTGGCATTAAACAGCAAACCTAGAGTTTTTCTACCATCATCAGATAAGGCAATTAATCCACATATTAGTTTAGATCCCCCTTCTTTAAACCCAGGTTTAAAGGATGTTATAAAACAAAGATCAGCTATTCCGTCTTCTCATAACGTTCAATTTTCAACGTTAGAGAACTGGGAGAAGCTGGCTAGGGCCGGTATTCAAGTAGCTTCACATTCTGAGCTGTTTTTATGTGGGACTCTTAAAACCATTAAGAATGAAAACCTCTCAAAGGATGACATGTTAGAAGTATCTCGCTATTTACAGGCAGTTGCACAATCTCAGTTGCATCTGGTTGAGATATTATCTAGGCTAGCTTCAGGGCCTCTTTTAGCTAGAAGAGATGCCTGTTTATCTGTAACAGATTTGGACACAGAGTGTAAACAGTCATTACGTGTGCAGCCTATGGAATCAGCCACTATTTTTGGTAATAAGTTTCCTGAAGTGGTTAGTCAGTATAAAGAAAGTTTGGCACATAAGTCCTTACAGATGGCTGTGGTTAATGCCAGTAAGCAACAGTCATCAGGTTTTAAGAAAAAAGATCAAAAACCCTCTGGATACAATTCCAAGGGCAGGCCTAACACCTTGAGTGTTACGGTGGGACCAGGTTCTTCTAGAACCTCTAACTTCTCGCAGGCCAACAGGACTGCGAGAAATGCTAGAAAGAATGTAAATAATTAGGCTTCATTTAAGTCCTCTAAAAAGGGAAAGGGTCAGAAACCCTCTCCCCTTTAGGGGTGCCCACTTCGGTTCCCAGGCCTTCCCTCATTTAAGAACATGCAATTCCGTAGTACATCAGATCCCAAGATCAGATTTACAAACAGGAGGAAGAATTTCTTTCTTCCAAAAGGCCTGGGAAAACATCACCTCGGACACTTGGACTCTCTCTGTTGTCCGAAGTGGGTATCGAATTCAACTACGTGTCCTTCCACAGTTATTTCGAAGTCCACCACAGTGGTGCACTCGAATGCCTCAGGACTCTGCGAAGATGCAGATCCTCAAGGAGGAAGTTACACCACTATTACAAAAACATGCCATAGAAGAAGTCAAGACATGTCACCCAAGACGGGGCTTCTTCAGTTGAATCTTCCTAGTGAAGAAGAGGTCAGGCGGGTGGAGACCAGTCATAGATTTGTCTCGTCTGAACAAATTCGTCCTTTGTCCACATTTCAAAATGGAGACTCTGGACACAGTCAGGATGTCTTTACAGAAAGGCGATTGGGCGACATCTCTCGATTTGAGAGATGCCTATTTTCATATTCCGATTCATCGGAAGTCTCGCCGTTATCTCAGATTCTTCTTCAAAGGGAAAATATATCAGTTTCGGGCTCTCCCATTTGGGCTCTCAGTGAGCCCGTATGTGTTTTCCCGTGTTCTGAAAGTCGTTTTGAGGCATGTCCGCCGGCTAGGTTTTTTGAGTGCACGCTTACCTGGACGATTGGCTACAACTGTCTATTTCAGAAGTCCAGTCTTGGCAACACAGCAGAAGACTTCTGAACATTATACTGGAACTAGGATTTGTTCCCAATTGGGAGAAATCAGAACTGGTTCCAACACAGAAATTCTGTTTTCTAGGAGCCCGGTTCAACTTGATCAAAGGTCAGATGGGTCCTTCTTTGGAGAGAATATCAACTTTTCAACAGGCGTTAACTCTACTGTTGAATGCCAGACAAGCTTCAGCTTGTCAGCTACATTCCATTGTAGGACAGATGGAATCAATGGCGAATCTTCTTCCCTGGGGGAGGTTACACAAGAGGTCTCTCCAGTGGGGAATCAAAGAGAGATGGTCCCAGGAAGATTGTCTCTGGGAACAACAAATCAGGTTACATCCTTGGTTCCCCAGGGCTGTGCAACAATGGCTAGACAAGGAGTTTTTAATGTCTTGGTCTCCAATCCATCATCCCCCTCCAGACTTTCAGTTGTTCACAGACTCAAGTCTGGATAGGTGGGGAGCACACCTAGACAGTCATATGGCCTCGGGCATATGGCCTGTAGAATGGAAAGGACAACATATCAATGTCCTAGAGCTAAAAGCAGTCTTCCTGGCTCTTCAGGCATTTACCGTTCATGTTCAGAGTCGTTCCATTTTGTTGGCAACAGACAACAAAACGGTAGCAACTCACATCAACAAACAGGGGGGGACTCATTCTAGGACCCTGTGCAATCTGACAATGCAGGTTGCATTGTGGTGTGTAGAGCACAAGGTAGCCCTGAAGGCACGGTTCCTCCCAGGGAAATTGAACATCTTGGCAGACTGCCTTTCAAGGAAAATGAAAGTTGTTCAGACAGAGTGGTCATTGAACCAGAGAGTGGTAGATCAGATCTGTCAGCTATGGAGCTCTCCTCTGATAGATCTCTTTGCTACTCGGCTGAACAAGAAGTTTCCAGTGTTTGTGTCACCTGTTCCAGACCCAGAGGCATATGCAGTGGATGCTCTTTCGATCAGCTGGAAAGGGATGTTAGCATATGCGTTTCCTCCATTTCCTCTGATATTACAATGTCTCAGGAAGATACAGACAGAGGAGTGCTTAGTTTGGTTAATTGCTCCTCTTTGGGAGGCACAACCTTGGTTTCCTCTCCTACTATCATTACTGGTTGCTCCACCACTACAGCTTCCTCTGAATCAAGGTCTGTTGTATCAACCGGTATCTCTGATGTTACATCCCACGCCAGGCATCTTTCGTCTTCACGCTTATTTGCTATGCAACAACAGATGGAAGCGTCTGGCATTTCTAGAGCAGTTGCCCAACAAATCTACTCATCGAAAAGATCTTCCATCAACAATTTGTACGATTACAGGTGGAAATCTTGGGTGGATTGGTGTATCGGAAGGCAAATGGATCCCTGCAATCCAACTATAAATGGGTTTGCAGAATTCCTAATTTTTCTACATAATAAGAATTTTTGCCCAGCTACAGTGAAGGGGTATCGTTCTGCAATTTCCACTACACTTAAGCAAATTTCAAAAATAGATTTTTCTAATGAATCTGTTTTGTCGGATGTGGTTAAAAGTTTTGAGCTAGAGCGACCCAGATTGAGATCTCATTTTCCCAAGTGGGATTTAACCTTGGTTCTATCCTCCCTACTGGCTCCTCCTTATGAACCACTGGAATCCTGTGGGTTCAAGGAATTAACTTTGAAGACAGTTTTTCTTATTGCTTTTGCATCAGGTAGAAGGCGGAGTGAAGTTCATGCTTTTTCTGTAACAGACGTTCAGTTTTCTGATCAGTCTGTTACGTTGTTCACCTTTCCAGGTTTTCTTGCCAAGAATCAGCTGCCTTCAGTGCTGAGTCCTGCAATTTGTATTCCTGCCCTTAAAGGTCAAGGTGATACTCCATTGCTCTGTCCTGTTAGGGCCCTTAGGATTTATCTTACTAGAGTTTTTCCGAGAAGGAAAAATCGCAAGAGGGTATTTATCTCTCATTTAGAAAACTATCAGAAGGAGATTTCTTCTGACACTGTGTCAAGGTGGATTGTTCAAACAATAAGGTTTGCTTATGAAGGTTCTAGTCTTGAGTTGCCTAAGGTTAATGCTCACGAAGTCAGAGCTCTGGCTTCATCATGGGCATGGTTTAACAAAGTTGCCCTAGAAGATATTCTCAGAGCCAGTTATTGGTCTTCTGAAAATTCCTTTATAAGGTTTTATCTTAGGGACATATCTACTCTTTCTAGAAGCTTAGCTAGACTAGGGCCTATGGTAGCGGCACAGTCTGTTATTGTGCCTTCTACCATTTCTTCTGTCTGATTGATATAGTCATGTCCCTGTATATATATTGTATATAGTTGGGTAACTACTGATCTGGTGGCCTTTTTTATTATTGATCATCCAGTTTTAGTATTTCTTGGTCATGGTATGATAATGGCCTATGTCCGAACTTCTTTTCTAAACAATGGTCAAATTACCCCTTTTTTTGTGGTACAGTATTACGGCTGTGAGAACTCTCGACCCTTTAGTTGGTGGGCGTTTTTACGGCTTGTTAATAACATTTGACCATCCTCGGTAAGCTTAATTTTAATTAGTTTGTGGTCCCCACCTCCATTAATGTTGAAGTCAGCATTATTCAGATGTATCGTAGGTTTAATGAAACAAATCTAGAAAATTCTTATTAATTTTCATATTTGTGAATTATACCTACGATACATCTGAATCTTTCTCCCGCCGCCTCCCCTCTTTTATCGTTATCATTTTTTCGGTAAATTGATTTTTTGTATACATGTACGAGTGACGTAGTCACTTTATGTGTACGTACTAAGAGGTGGCTCAAATGTTTTTTCGGGACTACTACTTCTCAAGTGGTAATTCACAGGTGAATCGACTCATAGCATTATTCAGATGTATCGTAGGTATAATTCACAAATATGAAAATTAATAAGAATTTTCTAGATTTGACTTCCTCTTGATGTGTCTAAAATATAGTCACTGAATGGCAAACAGTGTGTTTGTTCGTCTGTCATTACTGACAATGACCAATCCTAATCAACTGTGTGATGTGTTATTATTTGTGTGTTCTAAGATGGCTGATGAGACCAATCTTAGCTCTAAACTGCCTGTTGCAGATACAACAAGAGAGGTCTGAGGAAGAAAGCTCTGTTGGTGATGCCTTAGCTCTGGCTTTCCGCTGTGCATGTTTCTGCTCGGCTTTGCTGATTCTTTTTGCTTCGTATTCACCAGCTCCCCTTTTTATGAGGCCTCGCCACTTTGTACGATCCTGTGCAATCTGTTCTCATGACTCTGTTGGTATGTTGAAGTCTTTAAGGGAGGCTTTGAGGGTGTCCTTGTATCGCTTCTTCTGACCACCATGGGAGCATTTTCCAACTTGTAGTTCTCCATAGAGGATTTTCTTTGGCAAACGTTCATCAGGCATTCCGGTAATATGGCCTGTTCATCTTAACTGTGCCAATTTCAGAAGAGTATGTACACTCTGCATCCCTGCTCTTTTCAGGACTTCTGTGTCTGGAATCCTGTTTTGCCACTTGCATATAATAGTGTTGGCAGCACTACCGATCTATATACTTTTAGCTTTGTGTCAAGTCTGATTCCACTTCGGTCCCAAATACTTCCACGTAGCCGGCCAAATGCTGCACTAGCTTTGGCAATTCTAGCATTGACTTCATCATCAATGTGCACAACTCTAGACAATGTGCTTCCAAGGTAGGTGAACTTGTCTACCACTTGCAGTCGTTGACCTTTCACTGTGATGGTAGGCTCCTTGTAAGGTTTTCCAGGTGCTTGCTGATATACTACCTCAGTCTTTTTGATGCTGATTGTGAGATCATAACTGTCACATGAATCAGATACTTGATCCACACCTTTTTGCATTTTCTCTTCTGTTGGAGCACCCTTTGCAATGTCATCAGCAAAGAGGAACTCGTCTAGCACCTCTATCTGCACCTTAGATTTAGCTTGCAACCTTCTTAGGTTGAAAAGTTTCCCATAAAAGAGATACCTAACAGGTATACCATTGTCACCATCCTGGAAAGCATCTGTAAGCATGGCAGAAAACATCATGCTGAACAGTGTTGAAGCTAGTACACAGCCTTGCTTAACTCCATTTGTCACAGGAAATGGATCAGAAAACTCGCCATCATTTTGGACCCTTGCAAGCATACCATTATGGAACTGCCACACCACTGCTATGAATTTGTCAGGACAGCCACTTTGCCATAATTTTCCAAAGTCCCTCACAACTGACTGTGTCAAATGCTTTGGTAAGGTTGACAAAGGTCATGTAAAGGTCCACATTCTGTTCCTGGCATTTTTCTTGAAGCTGTCGTGCTGTAAAGATCATGTCTATTGTTCCTCTGTTTTTCCTGAATCCACACTGGCTTTCTGGTAGAAGCCCTGACCGTTCGAGGTGTTCATTCAATTGGTTCAGTAGGACCCTAGCAAGGATCTTCCCAGCAATTGACAATAAAGAGATGCCTCGATGATTGTCACAAACTTGAGGATTCCCTTTCCTTTTGAATAGGTGGACAACTGTTGCATCCTTGAATTCTTGAGGGATGGCTTCTTTTCTCCACATAATGTGAAATAACTTTGTCAGTTTCTCTGCAACTGGAAGACCTCCTGCTTTGTAGATCTCTGCAGGTATTGCATCTGATCCTGGAGCCTTGCCAGATGACAGGAGTTCTATTGCTTTCATTGTTTCAGAGACGGTTGGGAGCTCATCAAGCAGCGAATTACATTCCACCTGTGGTAGTCTGTTGATAGCTTCATCATTGATAGATGATGGCTGATTAAGGACACCATCAAAGTGTTCAGCCCATCTTTTCAAGATAGCTTCCTTTAGGAGCAGTTTGATCTGGGTCTTTTTGCTCAGACCTGTTTGTCCAAATATTTAGGGCAAATACAGTAAATGAAAAGCAATTAAGGCAAACAAAAATCAGAGAAGCCTGTAGACCAATCTTCATATTAGCACAGTCTGGTCATGTCCTTTACAGTGCTGTTAACATATGATACAAGGCAAAATTTCTCATCAAGCAGTAATGTAATCATGAAGCAAGATTTCATTTTGCATTTTGATGACTGAATTAGACGATGTCAGACACTTTAGGGTATAACATCCATCACTCTAATTGGATAGTATGTCTATGTCAAAAAACAGAAACAAACAAATTGCTTTCTGAAACTCTACATACACCAGAACCTCTTTATAACTCTATTGCTGGGATCCAAAACAAATACCATGATAGTTAAACAACCGTGTTGTATCCAATCAAAAGTGTATAGATTATATATCATTTCAATATAATCTATACATTTGGGGTGCCTCTTTAAACTGTCTTATTTCCAAAATTGTAGACTTAAAATGAACTGTCTTATAATAATATAATAATATAAACTAAAATTTCTAAAGAAATTTTCTCAAAAAAAAAAAATAAATAAAAGATATAATACTTTCACAAGGAGGAACAACAGATGATACTTTAAATTCTTAAATAAAAACATATTTTTGAAATGTTGTCTTAAAAATGTCTGCTTCAATTTTGCTTGGCACTTTGGGGTTAGAACTTTAAAATCCAATGGACTATGAGGGTCCTGCAAAAAGTTTTGTCACTGGGTTCGGATTACTTCAGTGCTACGTTTTATCAAACATATTTTTATTAAAAGCCTACAAAGTATTCCCCCTTTACTGAAATACGTTTTTGTAACCTTTTTACCCAGTCACGAAAAGCAGATAAATAGTCTTCTTTTGGTATCTGTTGGAGACACTGATAAATAGCGCTGCCAAGAGAACTTCTAGATGTATACTTATTTCCAAAAAACATTTTCTTAAGCCTTGGAAATAAAAAGAAGTCACAGGGACTCAGGTCAGGTGAATAAGGTGGATGGTTTAAAACTTTCACCTTTTCAGAAGCCAAAAAAGACTTAACAACCTCACACTTATGAGAGGAGGCGTTGTCATGTAAAAGGTGGACTCCTGACCATCCTTTGCTTGGTAGTTTCTTATTGTAAAACTCTTTCATTTTCTTCAGTACAGAATTCTTGTAGAATCGGCCAGTGACTGTATGACCAGATGGACAAGGCACTTGAATGACTGGCCCACTTGAATTAAAGAAAATTGAGTACAACATCTTTTTCAAACTTATGGTTCTCTTGGCAATACATGGGCATTTTTGATCTTTTCGCTTCCATTGCTTATTATCAGTCCTTCTTTGTGGCTAAAACATGTGCACCCAGGTTTCATCACCTGTTAGCAAGTAAGAAATAACCTGACTATTACAGCCTTTGTATGTTTTCAAAAGTTCCCGGGCACATTTAAGGCATTGTGTCTTTTGCTCCTCAGTGAGCAAATGAGGTACCCACCTAGCACAAATCTTTCTCAGGTCCAAACGCTTTTTCAGAATTGTTTGCTCACTGCCTTCTGATATGCCAGTACAACTAGCTATATCTTTGACAGACAATCACGCATCCTGTTCGACCACAATCTTTACAGCAGCGATGTTAGCCTTGGTAACAGAGGTTTTAGGCCTTCCAGGATGGGTATCATCTTCAACAGAAAATTTCCCAGCTTTAAAAGCTTTAACCCACCTAAAAACTGTGGGCATTGAAATGGTCTGAGGTCCATATATACCACACAATTCATTAAATATCTGCTTTGAATCTATATTAAGCCTAATGCGGCATTTAATATAGCTACAAATTTCAGTCTTCTGGTCCATGGAACAAGTAAATTGGTCAGTGTATATGACTGCATCTATTTCAATTTGAAATAACTCAGTCAGTTGGAAAGCAATTTGAACAAAATAAACGGGTATTGTTAGCTATTCAAAGCACCATTCAAGTACAGTGAAGCATTTTAAAATATACCTGGGATAAAATTAAGGAAGCCTATTAGTGACAGAACTTTTTGCATGACCCTCATACAAAGTCTGCAGCATGGAAACATGCTATAAGAATGCATTAATTAGTATGTCATTTTTAATCCCCAATTAAAGACCAAGGCCCCAAGTCTGAAACATGTCAGAATATTATACCCTGCTTGCAATTTTATCAATTCCTCACTTCCAGCAATAAAATTTCCATGGTTCATAAGAAGATATTCAAAAGGGTATGATATAGACAATTAGCTGTACTGTAAAGTCACTAATATAATATCAAAATATCTTAACAAATAGATACATGATTTCCTCCCTTGGAGACTAATGCTATTCAACTACCAGAAAACACATTGTCATTTTGTAAGGAAAATATCTATATGATTCAATGTGGACACAAGATCTACAGTAAATGTGAAAATGGTACAACCCTGTCAAAATAACTATATCAAAATGCAGAATGGCATACATATCTTTAGCATAATAGACAGAAGGATGGATGGAGGCATTCACAATATCCCCACTGCTTTTTTTTAAAAAAAGCTTGGGAAAATAAAAGATGTGAGAGAAGTTGTGGACACAAGCTTTGTGATTGGAAATTCTAAAATCAAAAGGGCAGTAACTCTGTCATGAACACCCAAATAAAAAATTTTCAGGTCACAGGCAGAAAATTTTCAAAATTTCAAATAAATCCACTGAAAGATGTGTGAGAAGTTGCGAATACAAGCCAAATCCACAGGCACATCACATCATATGAAGAAAATCTACAAAATTTCAAACTTCAAACTTATTCAAGGAAAGACATAAGAGCTATTTCTACCACAAGCTTTGTAGAAGGAAATTCTAAGTCAGAAAGTGCCATGCTGTCAAAAACAGTACATCACGAAAACACGCCTATATGGTTTTGACCCCCTTAAACCCCACCTTTATACAGTAAAACTGGGGTTTACATAGGTATATATTCATTTTCTTATTTCTGCTCAAAAACATAAATTGTGGGTACTTGTTAGAACCACCTTGCCGAGGTTGTTCTAACAAGTACCTACAATCTATGTTTTGAGCAGAAATATGAAAAATATCAGTTTTTTTATCTGAAAATTTTCAGTATTTGGAGGTAAAATATTTTCTATATATTTGAATAGGTATGTTTTTGTAATAAAGTTTTCTAAATTCTTGTTTCTCTTGTTTCAGAAACAGGGGAAAGTTAGAAGCAGCTTCTCTGCTTCCTTCCTATCACTATACATATATAATCTTGTTGTTTCCATGCTTCCAAAACAAAAGATGTATAGATATGATATTTAATTAACTTAACAACTCACTGGGCTAATTCAGCAGATGACAACTGATGATATTTTTCATGTTTTTCCCATAAGATAGGCTTTGACATTTGTTTTTCTGGGAAAAGCACGAAAAATATTTCAAAAGGCCATCTGCTGAAATTTTTATCTAACAAGCTATTAGCATTTAATGTTTACACTATTTCTGTCTGTTTCTCTATTTCTTTCATTTCACTATATAATCTAAGTTTTCACTTTGGTTCAGCATGTTTCTGTTTTAATCTTTGATACTTATTTGCTTTTCAATGCATATTCTAATTGTTTCCTTAATTGTTTCCTTGTTTCATCAAAATAAAATGGGAAAACTGCAGCAGTTTTATGCATGCTCTAATTGAAAGTTTTAGAATAACAAACTTTTATCCCACCAAAAACTAGAGGCCAAAGTGGGCCAAATCGCTCACCTGGATTAGACTGATCATGATATGTTACATTGTGCCATGGAGGCCAATTAGGCTATCAGATCAGATTGCCTTTAGCAATTCAGAATCTGATGTTGTTTGAAGAGTTTCAAGATTGCCAACATGGCCGCCATCTTGGATATTGGAACTGAATGACTTAGCAATTATGAATCTCCATGTCACCCCGATGCTGCCCATCAAGTTAGACTCGGCTAAATCTAATTTACTGTTTGGGAGGAGATGTGGTGGCCATCTTGGACATTGGAACAGAATGATTATAGCAGTTCTGAATTTCCATAACACCCCAATGCCTCCCATCATGTTTAAGCTCAATCAGACTTACCCTTCAGTAACAGATGTGATTTGAAGACTTTCAAGATGGCTGCCATGGTGGCCATCTTGGATATCAGAATGGAACCATTTTAGCAATTCTAAATCTCCATGCGGCCCCGATGCTTTCCACCAAGTTTCCGTTCCATCTGACTTACTGTTTGGGAGCAGATAACAACTGAAGACTTTCAAGGTGGCCATCATGGATATGATTCTGATGGAGTTGTTGAAAATGTGAAAAGCTACTGATGGACATACAGATGAGGGACGGACTATGGTCAACAGACCATGGCATAAGCTGACCTGGAGCAAAGCTCCAGGTGAACTAACAATAGAAGATCTACAAGACGGCTGCTGTGGCGGCCATTGAGGATATCGTAACGAAATGTTTTTAGCAATTCTTAATCTCCATGTCACTCCAATGCCTCCCATCAAGTTTGGGCTCAATCTGCATTACAGTTTCTTCGGAGATGTCTTTTGAAGAAGTTCAAGATGGCCTCCATGGCAGCCATCTTGGATATCAGAACGGAATGATTTTAGCAATTCTGAATCTCTATAATTCTTCAATACCTCCAATCAAGTTTCGGCTCAATCTGACTTATCCTTTTAAGAATTTCAAGATGGCCCCCATGGCCGCCATCTTGGATATTGGAACAGAACAATTTTAGCAATTCTGAATCTCTGTGTCACTGTGATGCTTCCCATCGTTTTGGCTCAATCTGACTTACGGTTTGGGAGGAGATGTCTTTTGAAGAATTTCAAGACGGCCACCATGGCAGCCATCTTGGATATCCCAACAGAATGATTAGAGCAATTCTGAATCTCTATGTTGCTCCAATGCCTCCCAACAAGTTTCGGCTCAATCTAACTTATGGTTTGGGAGGAGATGTCATTTGAAGAATTTCAAGATGGCCTCCGTGTTGGCCATCTTGGATATTGGAACAGAACGCTTTTAGCTATTCTGAATCTCTCTGTCACTGTGATGCCTCCCATCAAGTTTGAGCTCAATCCGATATCAGAACGGAATGATTTTAGCAATTCTGAATCTCTGTGTCACTGTGATGCCTCCCATCAAGTTTCAGCTCAACTGGACTTATGGTTTGGGAGGAGATGTCGTTTGAAGGATTTCAAGATGGCCACCATGGCAGCCATCTTAGATATCGGAACGGAATAATTTTAGCAATTCTGAATCTCCATGTTGCCACAATGCCTTCAACTAAGTTTCAGCTCAATCCAACTTATGGTTCTGGAGGAAATGTCAAAGTTAATGACTGACGGACGGACGGACTGATGGAGAACAGGCCATGGCATAAGCTGACCTCGAGCAAAGCTCCAGGTGACCTTATAAATACAAAGAAAGTGAAGTACTGCATTCGACCCAATTACCGCACATGTTCCTATAAGCACACAGTCAAAGAATTTAGTAATCTAAAAGATTACAACCAGTGTACTTTTATCTACTTCTTTATGAAAAAGACATATGTTGTGGGTACTCATTTGAATTGCCTCGACAAGTCGAGGCAATTCAAACAAGTATCCACAACATATGATTCTATAAAGAAAACAGAAAATAAAATTGCATAAGCATCATTAAATACGCTCCTCATGAAGTCTTCTGTTGCTCTTTCTTTCAAGTGTGCCCTTGTTAGGTGGATATTTTACCACAAGTTTCCCCATTGCTTTTGAAAAATTTAAGCGCACAGTGCGGTAATTAGGTCGAATACGGTATTACAATTTGGTAGGCTTACGATTTGGCTCCTTAGTTCCTCTGATGCTCCTGAAAATGGAGCCAAGACCAGCAAGTTCAATTCTTTCTTTGCTCCCAAGAATACATCATATATAAAATTTGATCATGTATTTTGTTTACAGATTCATAAGATAGATGTATCGATAGAAAAAAAAAAATGTCTAATTCTTCTTGAAATGTCAATTTCTATTTTCTGGGAAAAATAAGAAAAACTTATGTTTGTTTGTTTTATTCAGGTTCTATGTCTTTCAAAAATCTATCAGTCATATCGCAACAGTGTCTGGATGTGGCAGGGAGCTCAAATATACTCACTTTTAGAGTGCTGCCTCACTGAAATATCAAGCCCCAAGTCACATTATACTGATACCGGGATGACCCGTTCTAGCTCTACTTTCTTATTGCTAAGCCTCTCGCAAAACAGCAGCTAGTACCATTTTTAAAGTCTTTAGTATGACTCGACTGGGGAGTGAACCCACTACCTCCCAGTCACAAAGTGGACGCTCTACTAACTCAATTACTGTGCCAGTAGAACAAGAAATTCCCTAAATGGCTATATCACAACTGCTGCTGGTGTTCAAGTAATGGAGTTAAATACATAGACAACATTTTTCAGCCGAGCATGAAAAAGAGGTCATGGTCAATAACAGCCTACAGCAGTCAGGGCAAGGTGCATCATGGTGGATATTCTATGAAGCTTCATTAGTCTGTAGGCCTAGGTGTTCATGAAATGGAGCTAAATGCACAGATTAAACATTGTTTAGCCAAGCGTGAAAAGTAAAACAAGATCAGAAACGGATGATGGCAGTGGGCAGGGTGCATCATGCTAGATATGTGTATGAAGTTACATTAGCGTAGAGGCCTCAGTGTTCAAGGAGTGGAGCTAAACACACAGACTAAACATTGTTCAGCCAAGCATGAAAGGTAGGTCAAGGTCAGTAGCCACTAATGGCTGTAAGCCGGATGTGTCATAGTGGATGTGTGTATGAAATTTCATTAACATAGAGGCCTCGGTGTTCGCAAAATGGAGCTAAATGCACAGACTAAACTTGTTCAGCCAAGCTTGAAAAGTAGGGCAAGGTCAGTAACAGTCAATGGCAGTGTGCAGGGTGTGTCATGTCGGATGTGTGTATGAAGTTACATTAGCACAGAGGCCTTGGTGTTCCTGAAATGGAGCTAAAGTCACTGACTAAATATTGTCCAGTTAAGTGTGAAAAGCAGGTCAAGATCAGTAAAAGTCAATGGCAGAAGGCAGGATGTGTCATGGCAGATATTTGTATAAAGTTTCATTAGCATAGATACCTCAGTTTTCCAGAAACCAAGCTAAACACACAGACTAATCATTGTTCAGCCAAGCATGAAAAGTAGGCAAGGTCAGTAACCTTGGCATTTGCCATAATCTGACTTATCGTTCGAAGAATTTCAAGATGGACCCCCCCGCTGGCCGCCATCTTGGATATTGGAATGGAAGGATTTTAGCAATTCTGAATCTCTGTGTCACTGTGATGCTTCCTATCAAGTTTTGGCTCAATCCGACGTTAATGGCAGTGGGCACCGTGCACCATGGCGGATGTGTGTATGAATTTTCATTTGCCTATAGGCTTTATTAGTGTTTGAAAAATGGAGCTAAACGCATAGACTAAACATTATTCATCAGAGGGTTACAAAGAGGTCAAGGTCAGAAACGGCTGATAGCAGTGGGTAGAGGGTATCATGACGGATGTGTGAAGTTTCATTAGCTAAGAGGCCTTGGTATTTGAGGAACAGAGCTAAACGCACAGACTTAAAGGAGCTAAATGCACAGACTAAACATTGTTCAGCTATGCATGAAAAATAGGTTAAGGCTAGGAATGGTCAATGGCAGGATAAAGGGTGCATCATGGCAGATGTGTGTATGAAGTTTCATAAGCCTATAGGTCTCACTGTTTGAGAAACATAGCTAAACGCAGACTAAACATTGTTCAGACAAGTGTGAAAGGCAGGTCAAGGTCAGCAATGGTTGATAGCAGTGGGCTGGGTGTGTCATGGTGGATGTTTGTAATATATAAGGCTATTGCACTGATATTGGCGAATGTCCTGAGATGGGACGCGAGCCTGCGAGCGTCCTTCGATATCCCAACGAGGGACAATATTCATTAATATCAGTGCAATAACCCTTTTATTATAATTTATAGCTATAAATAGTGTTCTCTCGTAAATGCTTCTTATTCTGTTAAGGAAGAGATAGCCTGATGGACAAATGGACATACAGATGCACGCATGGAAAAATAATGTTGCTCTCGCACACCCATACCATGAGAAGAAGTGATGTCGCAAGTTAAGCAGAATTCCACAGTGGTTTAGGAGACAGCATGACGGACAGACAGCTGGAGGGAGGGATGAACGGATGCACAGTTGGACAGACAGTTAGATGGATGGAAGGATGGTTGGATGGACAGACAGACAGATGGAAGGATGGGGGTGTTCACAATATCCCCATCACTTTTTTCAAAAGTGTGGAGAGCACAGCTGATGGTGTGCAGTCGCAAATCCCCACACTCCATGCTAATGTTGCTAATAGTATGACAGGTGGACAGACAGATAGACATACTCACTCTCACACACCCTTACCATGAAAGGAAGTCATATAGCAAGTTTGGTTAAGTTCCCCCTAGTGGTTTGGGAGGAGATAGCATGATGGACAAATGGACGGACGCTGGGTGGACGGACAGAAAAATAATATTGCTCTCGCATACCCTTGCCATGAGGGGAAGTCATTTTAAATTCCGCCTAGTGGTTTAGGTGGAGATAGCGTGACAGACAGAAGGACGGATGCCCAACAGATGGATGGATGGACAAACAAATGGTACAATAATGTTGCTCTCAAACACCCTTACCATGAGGGGAAGTCATGTAGCAAGTTTGGTTAAATTCCATCCTGTGGTTTAGAAGGAGATAGCGTGATAGATGGACAGACACAGATGGATGGATGCTGGATGGATGGATGGATGGATGTATTCACAATATTCCAACTGTGTTTTTAAAAAAGTGTGGGGGTTAAAAGGTTACTTTTGGAAACATTTAAGAACATACAAAAGAATGAAAATTGGAGACACAGTTTATTCATATAAAAAGCCTACTTTCTGGAAAAAAAACAAGGAAAATATTTTAAAATGTTGCCTGCTGAAAATTTTACCCAGCATGCTACATGTTTAAGGACTGGTATGAAATGTCAATCTCTATCTTCCGGGGGAAAAAGTCAAAATTATTTTAAAATGCTGTTATCTTGATACTTGAAGTCAGCATGTTTACCCTAAAAGTGCTAATCACAACAGCAGCAGACAACAGCTTGATTTTTTTAGTATTTTTCAGAGAAAATAAGGCTTGGCATTTCATGTGAATAATCTGCTAGGCAGATGATTCACATGAAATGCCAGTCTTATTTTCTTTGAGAAGTAATAAAAAACAAATTGAATGTCTACTACTTGCTTACTGCTTTAAGGACTAAAAGTCAATTAAGTGTTTGAAGTCTGACATTAAGTAAAAAATATGACAGAGGCTGCTTTCATTATACAGACCTCAGTGTCACTGTTCTGGCAATAAATGACATGCTAGAAGCCTTATATGACAAGAATTCATTGCTCCAAATAACAGTGGAATCCAGATAAATATTTTTCTTATTTCTCCATGAAAACATATGTTATAGGTACTCACTTGATTCAGCTTGCCAAAGTGATTCCATTGAGTAAACACAACATATATTGTCATGGAGAAATAAGGATAAATAATAATAATAAAAAAAACAAATAAAAAAACTAGACTGGGCAGTTGATAGCATGCCATTGCAAAATTCCCAGGTTCCATGCTAATTTTGCTCTCGAACACCCTTAACATGCCGAGAAGTCATGTAGCAAGTTTGGTTAACCCAGTCAGCCTGAGCATCTTTGCTATCTAACTAGCACAAACTTTCAGTATTAGGTAGGACCTAAAGCACCATGCAAAGTTGTAGAAGACAACATTTTGAAATATGTTTTCTTTTTCATTTTTCAGAGATAATAAGGCATACTATGTGTTAGGCAGATTCACATGCAATGTTAAGCCGTATTTTTTCTGAAAAATTGAAGAAAAACGTAATAAGATATTTAAGAATGTTATCAGTCTGCTGCAGTGGGTAACACAGCTCTGAATGCTAAAGAGAGGTATTTGTTTATTTATTTATTTCTCCACACACAAAACAAAAGCATATATTGTGGATACTCAATGGGATTACCCCAGTGAAGTGAGGCAATTCCAATGAGTTACCACTCACAACATACATGCCATATTCGACCTAATTACTGCACATATTCCTATAAGCGCACAGTCAAGCAATTCACTTTATAAAGGCATATGTTGTGGGTACCCATTTGAACTGCATCGACTTCAGAATCAGAAAAAAAATCAGAAAAAAAAAAAGAAAACACAATAACATTGCATAAGCATCATTTGATAAGTCCTTCATTGATCTTTGTTTAAGTGTACTCTTAGTACAGGTGGATACATATTTTAACACAAGTTTTCCCATTAATTTTGAAAAACCTAAGCGCATGGTGCAGTAATTAGGTTGAATACGGTATTTGTTTAGAAAATATCATGCAGCAAAGTTTGAGATCACTGTGTCAATGAGAAAACTAGTTTCCATCTTTGCCGGTTCCTTACAAGAAAATGTTGGTTTTCCCGACAAAGGGAATATATAGATTTTTTGCCAGTAAATCATAGAAAATGAAGAATATGAGAAGCCAGCAATTCATTGCTCCAAGGACTTCCGAGAAATTCCACGTACTACCATTGTGACATCTAACAATTGGCTTTTTAATCCTTAAAATGCTAAGCAAAATTGCAGCAGACAACAAACTCCTTTTTTTTTAATGATTATTATTTCTTTTGAGGAAATAAGACTTGCCATTTCATGTGAATTGTCTGCCTAGCAGACAACAGTCTAATTTTTATTATTATTATTATTATTATTATTTTTTCCAGAAAATAAGACTTGGCATTTCATGTAAAGTGTAAGCTAGGCAGGCAATTTACATGAAATGTCAAGCCTTATTTTCTCTAAAACATATAAAAAAAAAAAAAATAAAATAAATTAATAAAATGTCATCTGCTGCAGTTGTGATTAGCACATGATGGGTGTTTTGTAGACAAAATCAGAAATAAGTGAATAAAGCAAGTGAAAAAGTGTCCCAGCATATTTAACATACTGTGGTTACCTAACTCTGCTTCGGACATCTTTCAGAAAGTTGCTTTTACATTACACAGAAATAAATTTGCAAAATTTTATTATGGTTTAATGCAAAACTTATTGTTGTAACTACCTATGCATGAGAAGTTTTGTTCTATTTGTTGGTTACAGAAAAATCAGATATTTTCACTTTTCCCATAGTATAAAATCCCTGCAAATTATGCAGAAATCAGGAGGGTAGTTAAATTGGAGGCAGACTTTCAATAAGTTCCTTTTGTTCAAATTTTCTGACCTTTTCAAAATGATTTCATGAAACATCAATAATTAAATTCAGCAGAGAAAAGTAATAAATAGTTTCTTAGATAAAAATTCCAAAAGGTCTCTTCACAATAGAAGTTGCATAGATCAGACTAACCTTTGGCCATAAATTTAATTTTAATATTTGAGAACAAAACACAGAAACAGAAAAGACAATGGTTTCTGATAAGAAACAGAACAAAACATTTTCTTTAAAAATAAAACACAAAGCTAAAAACTTCTTTCTGAGTGATGTCCAAAAGACATTAAGTATGCAGATGTCATAAATATTCACCAAACTTCTCCTAAACATTGAACAACTCCATTTTATTGTAACCTGTTGATGAATCTAAAAACATTGTGGCATGAGTTGCAAATAGTGAAGACCCTGATAAGATGCCACTTCCTGTGGTGTCTGATCTATGTCTACACTTTTTACTCGCACTTGTCTGTCTAAATACTTTGGATAAATATGGTCGACAGATTCACAACATCTCATCCTTGCCCTCAGTTGATACATGTGTTCTACAGTATTTAATGATTCTGAATTCAAGTGGACAGTGAACATACTGATCAGAATGGACAAATATACAGGCTGATTCAGGTTTTTGCTCTCTTGTAGACTCCTTTTCACTTGTCACCAGTAAACATAACAACTAATACCATTATTACTGTATCATCAAATTACCCTAAAATGTGAATAAGTCTATGCTACTATAAAATACCTTTTAATGTGTTTAGATAAATGAGTGGCAAAAATGTAGACCCTCCCTGATCAGATGCTACAAAATGCAGCCTCTGATCTAGGCCTACAATGTTTACTCAGGCGTGTCTGTTCCAAAACTTAGGGTTAATTCAGTATTTAAATATTTGGATACTTGTGACTTCTTCAACATATATTTGGATACTTGTGTCTTCTTCAACATATATTTGGATACTTGTGACTTCTTCAATATACATTTGGATATTTGTGGTTTCTTAAATATATATTTGGTTACTTGTGACTTCTTCAATATATATTTGGATACTTGTGACTTCTTCAACATATATTTGGATACTTGTGACTTCTTCAACACATATTTGGATACTTGTGACTTCTTCAGTATATTATTGGGTACTTATGACTTCTTCAATATATATTTAGTTACTTGTGACTTCTTCAACATATATTTGGATACTTGTGACTTCTTCAATATACTTTTGGATACTTGTGACTTCTTCAATATATAATTGGATACTTGTGACTTCTTCAATATATATTTGGATAGGTGTGACTTCTTCAATATACATTTGGATACTTGTGACTTCTTCAACATATATTTGGATACTCAGACTTCTTCAATATATATTTGCAAATTTATGACTTCTCCAACATATATTTGGTTACTTGTGACTTCTTCAACATATATTTGGTTACTTGTGACTTCTTCAACATGCACTTGTTTACTTGTGCCTTCTTCAATATATATTTGGATACTTATGACTTCTTCAATATATATTTGAATACTTGTGCCTTCTTCAATATATATTTGGATACTTGTGCCTTCTTCAACATATATTTGTTTGTTTGTGTTGAGGTTTTATGGCCCAGTCAACCCGATCGGGTCATGTTGAGCGCGGTCAGTTTACCTAACCACACGTTTACTGGGCAGGCTTAGTCCTGTAAGCAGTTAATCAGTATTGTGCACATTCTTTCACCAGAAAGACATATATTTGGATATTTGTGACTTCTTCAACATATAACAAACTCCTTTTAGTTACCAATACTAGTGATGTGTGTATCAAGTGCCAACTGTAAAAAGTGCTACAAAATGGCAAACAGTGTAGACACTGGTCAAAATACTTGTGCCTTCTTCAACATATATTTGGATACTTGTGTCTTCTTCAACATATAACAAACTCCTTTTAGTTACCAATACTAGTGATGTGTGTATCAAGTGCCACCTGTAAAAAGTGCTACTAAATGGCAAACAGTGTAGACACTGGTCAAAATACTTGTGTCTTCTTCAACATATATTTGGATACTTGTGTCTTCTTCAACATATAACAAACTCCTTTTAGTTACCAATACTAGTGATGTGTGTATCAAGTGCCACCTGTAAAAAGTGCCACTAAATGGCAAACAGTGTAGACACTGGTCAAAATTTAGGAGCAGCATGGTCTCAGTTTACTCTATTTACTCAGGCATGCCTAAAATATTTAGGTTAAATATGGTACTGTTATAATTTTTCTATGAAATTAGACCTTGGGGAGTCCACTGTCTCATGTTTTGTGTTTATTTGATTTATTTTTTTCAGAAGCCGTAGCTTTACCACTCTCTGGTGACAAATTAATATTTTTTTTCTCGATTTTTTTTTTTTTCCCAGAGAAACAGATTCGAAATTTCATGCAAATTCTCTACAAAGGAGACAATTTGCATGAAATGTCAAAACCAGTTTTCTGGGGAAAAGTAAGAAAAAATATTTCAATATGTTGTTGTCTGCTGAAGATTATACCCTGCATGATAAGCATTACATATTTTTCTGAAAATAGTAACACCATCAGTACTGGAAATATGTAGAATATATATATATTTATTGACATTTATCACTTTGTATATCTCTGTATATGTTTTCAGATGGCACAAGTGTTTGGACTCACTCTTTAGTTTGAAATACCAGTGTTTTGAAAATGAAGAAAGTCTGACAAATTGTACACAAGTGCATGAGGTAGATATATACAGGTTTAACCCTTAAAGCGCCAAGAAGACCTGCATCTGAAAATGTCATCTGTTTATGTCGTCTGCTGAATATTCTTGCAAACTTTTCAAACCTATTTTTGCATTCAGGCAAACAGTGTGGACCAAAAGTTGAAAGGAGCAGTGTGGACCAAAAGCCTAAAGGAGCAGTCTGATCTGGGTCCACACTGTTTGCAGAAATGACTTTTAAGGTAACTGCAGCTGCAGAAGACAAAGCAGATGACAATAGTTGTGATTGGTGCTTTAAGGCTTTTATACCAATGTGGTATTTTAAGCTCTTTCACTATAGAAAACTTTAGAAAAAAACAGGTGAAAGGGAAAAAAGATTTTCAACTTTACCACAATCTTGTCACTTTCTTGAATATTTTCTTTAACACTCTGCATGTCGAGTAAACATTTCAAAATTTCAGCAGACAACATTTGAAATATGTTTTCATATTTTTCCAAGAAAATAAGCTTTGATATTTCATGCAAATTGTCTCTGGCAAAAATAAGAACAATGTTGTGAAATCTCTCTTCTGCTGAATAAACCCAGAAAGAGGTAACAATTAAGTAGAAAATCTTGAAAAAATCACTATGATGACAAAATAAACCCTATAAATGTAGATCTAATATAGACACATGAAGTTTGTCAAATACATGTATTTATTCACTTTCAAAATAAGGCACATGTGCCATCCAAATACATGTATATATGTATATACAGGGAAAGACATGGCATGGCTCCTTCAATTCCGCCTGAGTTACCTGTAACTGCAGTACATAGCACATATCTTACCCAAAAGTACTGATCACAACTCTAGCAGACCACATCCTGTTTTTTTATTTTCAGTTTTCTAAGAAGATAAAGCTTAATATTTCAAGTGAATCGTCTGCTTGGCAGATGACAAATTGATGAAATTTTTTTTATTTTTTTTTTCCAGAAAATAGGCTTTAATATTTCATGAAAATTGTCTGCAAAGGAGAAAATATGCATGAAACGTCAAAATCTGTTTTCTGGGACAAATAAGAAAAATATTTCAGATTGTTGTCTGCTGTCTTACCCCACATACTAAGTGCATAAATATATCTTCAGCCGTATGCAGGCAGTGAAGACCGACCAGATCAGTTTGTGCTCCTGTGCAGTCTGGTCAGCAAAGTGACCAGATCAGTTAGTGCACCTGTGCAGTCTGTTGAGAAGTTTCTATTCTTACGACATGAAAATCGTAACAAAGCAATGAAGCATAGCTGAAAAAATTTCCCGCCTATCGTGTGATTCGAACCCGGTCTGCCCAGATAAAAATCGAATGCTCTAACCACTGAGCCAAAAAGTCGACACCCTGACACAGTTGTCAGAGATTGAATATATACCTACAAGCTATGCATAATCTGCCAAGGCAGATACTCGAAGGTAGGAGTGCTGGGCACTATGTTTGCTTACAGAATCACTGGATACTCATAACGAAAACACACCTATTCAAATATATTGAGAACTTTACCACCAAAAAATGAAAACTTTCAGATGAAAAATTCTGGTAATTTTCATATTTCTTCTCAAAACATAGTTTATGGGTATTTGTTAGAACTGCCTCTCTGCTGTTAGAACTGCTGTTAGGCAGTTCTAACAGCAGTTCTAACAAGTACCCACAATCTATGTTTTTGAGCAGAAATAAGAAAATTAATGTATACCCCTGTAAATCCCAGTTTTACTGTATAAAAGTGGGGTTTAAGAGTGTCAAAACTATATAGGCGTGTTTTCGTGATACTGATGAATGATTCAGTGGACAGTGAAAATCTCTGGACCAACTATTTGGCTGTGCATGATAATCTGAATATGGGGCTTGATGAGTTCTTGTTTAACCCATTATAGACTGAATAGACTCTCCAACACTATACAGTGGAAGAGTCCAATGTCAATTTTAGGTATGTCAGGCTTTATTGTTAGAGAAAACTGGCTAAACTTTTTGCAAACAGTGGAGACCCTGATCAGACACCACATTCTGTGGCATCTGATCTGGGTCTGCACTGTTTGCCAATTACCCTTTTACGGGTCTCCTGACTATAATGGGTTAATAACACGTAAACCCTTGTGTAGCATTTTGTGTCATCTCCCAGATCAAGGGAGAAAAAAGGCTAGAAGTGTTAGTAGAGGAGGAGACAGAGAGAAAACAGAGAATGAAGGAAAAAGCAAATGACAGAAGAAACAGAAGAAATATTAATATGCCCCTTTCCCCTAGTCCTGCTGCAAGTACAGCAGACCGTTACCACCATCCTACCACCCTCATCTAAATATGTGGTTTGTAAATGCTTGAAAACTCCTTTTTTGCATGACACAATTCATGTTACATAACTGTCACCACTCTCTATGCTAATTCAGCAGACGACAAATTGTTGATATTTTTCTTATTTTTCCAAGAAAACAAGATTTCACATTTCATGCAAATTTTCTCTATTGGAGACAATCTGCATGAATTGCCAAATCCTGTTTTAGGGGAAAAACAAGAAAAAAATATTCCAATATGTTGTCTGCTGAAAATTTTACCCAGAGTGCCAAGCGTTATGCGCAATTATTCTAAAGAAATATAAACATGCCGTGATGATGTCACATCAAACTAGCAATTCTGCTGGAGTATGTTAACCCTAAATGTGCTATGCAAAATTGTAGCAGATGACAATCTCATTTTTTTCTTTTAAAAATTAGAGAAAATATGGCATGGCATTTCATGTAAATTGTCTGCCAGACAGACAATTCACATGAAATGTCATGCCTTATTTTTTCTGATTTTTTTCTTTTCTTCAAAATGTCATCTGCTGCAGTTGTGATTAACATGTTGAGGGTTAATTTTCTGTTGCAATTTAGATAACTGCATCAGATCATCAATGCACCAAACAGAGGCAAGAATTACTGTAATACAGATAAGAGGCTGCATTCAGAAGTGCAAAGTGATTGGGAATGTTTTTTGTCCTGGGTCCCTCTACTGAATGATGCATTAACAAGAGCAGGGATCCAGGGCAAAACATTTGCAAGTGTCTTGCAACTCTGAACACAGCTATGATACAGAGCAAGAAACTAGAAATGTGTCCATAGTACACAATGCCCCACTAAATGCAACGTCAACAAACATAGACTTGCAGGTGGTTCAGCAGAAAAAAAAATGCCTTTGAAGGCTGTATGAATAATTGAAATAATGTACCTACCATAATAACCCTTAGTAGTGGGGCAGACAGAATGTGGTATCTGATCAGGGTCTACACTGTTTGCCACACCTCCAGCAATTTTAAACATATAACTATGTAGTAAAATGGCTGTATTCAAATTTAGTTTATTGGGGGTTGTATGTTGAATTGTTTTTCTCCCTCAAATTATGGCAGTGACTTTTATTTTTTTTCTATCCAAAATAGCGAAATAATCCTCATATAAAAATTTAAGTGCTTTTGCTGGGGCTTAAACCCATGCAAGTTCTGGTAAGGATTTGAGCCCTAGCAAAAGCACTTTCAAATTTTTAGACAAGTAAGATAAGAGTCAAGGTGTCTTAATATTTAAGATAAATACAGTACCTTGGGAAAAAAAAATGTTGCTTCTGCTGGATGTTAAAATAATTGAACAAAGGCCTAATAATGCAGCTATGTTTTTATAGCATTAAAGAAAGTAACTTCATAATCATATTTAAAACTTATCAACTCCTAACCAAACTAGTCCTTAACTCTTTTCCCACTAGTGGTGACTTTTGTCGTCTGCAGATAACCTTTGCAAACAGTTTGGACCCAGATCAGGCCTGATCAAATGTCAGGCCTGATCTGGATCAAAACTGTTTGACACTGATGGTATTCCTGAAGATTTTTTTTTAAAAAGTCAATTTAAAAAAAAAATCCACAGACGATAAAAAAGCATGCAAAGTTACCCAGCATGCAAAGAGTTAAAGTTGAAAAAGTCTATATGACTACTTATTGATATGTCTGAAAATTGCTGCATGAGTTGAGACAAAGCTCAGATGCCACAGAACTTCTAAAAACTGCTGAATGACTGGCAAACAGTGTAGATCCTAATTAGATGCTGCATTCTGTGGCATCTGATCTAGGTCTGCACTGTTTGCTCAGGCCTGTTTGATCCAATACTTCAGGGCCCGGTTGTTCAAAGCGTCGTTAGCTTAACGAGCTCGTTAAGGGTCATTTCGTTAACTGTTTTAGTAGATTTAATATACAATATTCTGATATTTTTTGCTGAAAAAATGTGAGCGCAAAAGCTACTCACATTATTTCAGCAAAAAATTTCAGCATATTTGCGTATTACTCGATGTAAATTTTAACGAATCGTTAATTAATGACATCGTTAGCTTTGAACAACTGGGCCCAGGTTATTACTTGGGGTGTAACGATACATCGCTATATCGATTCATCATGATAGTGACTGCCATGATAGTGCTATAATGATAGTGTTCTCAACTATTGATAGCTATCAGAGATAGTCTCTTCAACTATCAATAGTTTTGATAATTTTTGTACCTGTAGATTTTCTCCTTCTGTAATACCAGTCTAAGCTTTTTTTGTCCTGATTTAAAAGTATGAGAACAAAAATGATTTCTGTTTTGCAAAAATGTTTATTAAAATAGTAGTAAAGCTGATTTTGTGAGGGCAGTAATGTCATGAGGGATGTTCGAAATGAATTGCTTATTTCTATCTGGAGACTTCAAATTTCAAGTTAGCCCAAAAGTACTCATTTCATGCCCTCTAAGTACTCCCCGTGGCTAGAAATGCAAAGTTTCAGCTGATGTATCCACTTCTTGAAGGCGTCATGGTACGCTGATTTGGGCACAGTAATAAGGTACTGATGAATGGCAGATCCAAGTGCCTGTCGGGACTGGTAATTCCGCCCAGCAAGGAATGCTTTCAATTTCGGAAACAAAAAGAAATCACATGGGTCAAGGTTTAGGGAATACGGGGGGGTGAGGCAAAACAGTTACTTTTTCTTTCTTCAAAAACGCCGTAACTATTGCGGAGGTATGAGCTGGGGCATTGTCATGTAGAAGACGGACATGTTTAAAACCAGTGGCAGGGCGTCGTTTCTGATAATACTTTTTCAGTTTCTTCAGTACTACGTCTTTGTAGTACTTTCCGGTGATGCTTTTGCCTTTTTCACTGGCACTTTTATTGCGACTCCTACACCAGAGAAGAAGATTGCATACAAAACCTTCTTTGTACTCAAAGAACGTTTGGCAATTATTGGGCATTTGCTGTGTTTAGTGGCCCAGATCTTATTGCAAACCTTTCTGACGGGCTCAAAATAATGGACCCAGGTTTCATCACCTGTGACGACATTGGCAAACTGCTTTTTGTCATATTTTGGAAACATTTGAAGCAGCTTTTTGGCCACTTTAACCCGTTGCCTCTTTTGCTCGTCAGTCAACAGATGTGGCACCTATCTAGCAGAAATCTTTCTGACTTTCAAATGCTTCTTCAAAATAAGGTGAACCGTTGATAGTGATATGCCTACCTTTCGTGCAATATCACAAACTGTAAATCTGGCATCTCCTTCAATGATTTCCTTTATTTTGGAAACAATTTCTTTACGAGATGCAGATTTTGGCCTACCTGATTTCGGTGCATTTTTGATGGACTCTACACCAGACTCAAATTTCTTTTTCCACCGCCGAACTGTGTCATAAGACACACAAGAAGGTCCAAACGCAGTAGAAATTTCAGTCATCAGCTTCTTCAAAGAACAACCAAGTTTTGAGCGAGCTTTGATGTAAGCCCGTATTTCATCTTTTTTGTCGACGCTTCTACCAACCATTTTTACTGCAGTGGTCAATGACTGCGTGTATTACACTTAGTCTAACATGTACATTTATACACCATTGTGTAGATATTGAATAACCCTATACAGGTATGTATTGGTTTTTATCGTGCCCCACGTGGATATCGAGCTAGAGGACAATAAGCAATTCATTTCGAACATCCCTCGTAAGTATCTTTACAGGTAGTCTGGTTTATAAAAATCAATGAAATTCAGATTTGGAGAGAGTGATAATATTGGGATGCATCATAATATTAGACCCTTGATAGTGGTAGTATTGTGATAGGGATATCTCAGATAGTAATAGTATCATGCTAGTCATAATTTGGCATGATTGTTTGTGTTGAGGTTTTCAGCCTAGTCAACCCAATGTAGAGCAGGCCTGGTCAGTTTACCTAACCACACTTTTACTGGGCAGGCTTAGTCCTCTGAGCAGTTAACCATTATTGTGCATATTTTGTCATCTGAAATTGACAAATGCCCCTCTTGAATCAGCAGAAGGTAGAGAATGACCGTAGAATCTATTTCATGATCAAATCTCCACAAAAGAATGTTGCGAACCCGCTGGGGTTGAACCCGCAACTTCCTGATCACCAGTCAGATGCACATCCAACTGAGCCACCGAGGCTGGCTTGGCATGATAGTCAGTCCTAGTTATTACAGTATATTCTCATTGTTCCTTGATTCTTCCCAAGTCAGACTCTTCACCAGCAAAATTATAACGTTTTATACCAATATAATGCTTCCCAGTCACAAGCAATGGAAACCTGCCAACTGCACAGTCTTGTATCTTCAGGCTTACAGTATTAATGTTCTTATTCAGTTTTTATTAAACAGTATATCAAATTCCTTTAAGATCTGGTGGCTGTTTGCATAGAATATTGGTGTAACAAACAAACTGCATTCTATAAAACCAGTTCTTACAGAATGGAATCCAAGTTATAGATGTAATCATTAAGAAAAATCAGGCAGACCAGTTTAAATATTGGTTACATATTTATCCGAATGAGTGAACAGAGAGTGCCAGTCTGATTCAGATATAGCTCCAGACATAATTGCCAATAAAAGGAGTAGTCAGAAATTTTTTTATTTCTTTTTTGCACAAAAACTTGTGGGTACTGGTGGGGATCATCTTGATATCTTGTTAGTACTCACTGGAAATGCTTTGATGAGACAATTCTAATGAAGTACCCTGCAGAACTCTGTTCTTATACTGAAGAAAATTTCTGGAGGAGAACTAAAGTACAGCTAGCTCATAAAGAGTTCCTGATTATTGTTCTAGAATGTATGTTCCTAAAGTATTTTGGAATACTTTCAAACTTACTGGTGAATATTTCAAGAACTTAAGTCTCAAAATGTTCTGACATGCTTCTTGAACAAGTTTACTTTCACATAGAGATAATGTTCTAAAACAGTTCTGTTTGTACTAATTCAAAAGCAAAAGTATAGTTCAAGAAACTCAAGGATTCTTAAATTGTCCTAAGCATTTATTTAAGAATTACTAATTAAGAACATTGTAAGAACCCTTGCTATTCTTGAACTGTTCTTCAGCTTTGTTTAAAACTACTAAGAACAGCTTAAGAACAGTTTCTCTACTTAGTTTCTTCAACTGTTCTAAACTTGTTCAACAACCTTTAAATTAACCCTAGTCCTGTTGAACCCGCATATGTCCTGCCTTTGCAAACTGTAGATCCAGATCAGTTGGCTTCTTCAGAAGCCAACTGATCTGGTTCTGCATTGTTTGCCATTAAGTATGTGAATTTATATCAACAATTTGGATTGAGTAATCTGATTGGCTGAAAATTAGAAATGGGCGTGGCATCTTAATTTATTTAGCATGGCAAGGGTTAAGAATGTTTCAAGGATATCTCAGACCTGTGGTGCAAAGATCAGATTCTTCAGCTTGACACACACAAGTGAAAGCACTGCAGAGTTTTGGTTTACCAATTACTGAACAAAAATGACACTAGTGCAGTATGGCTGTCTCTGTCCTGATGTGCTGTAAAACACAATCCAGATCATCTATCTGTAAACTTTTCCATGGGTGTGGAATTCCTACTCTAATGTGTTTTCAGGACCATAGATTACAAATCAAGTCTCTTAAAATTTAAATATCAGCTGCCAAATTCAAAAGATATATGCAGACTTTGACAAGAAAGCACATAAATGTGGGGACTCAATTTCTTCATTAATCATTATCACTCTCTGGGCAATTCAGCAGATGACAAATTGATGTTGTTCTTACTTTTCCCAGAATATAGGATTTGACCTCTCCTTAAAGACAATTTGCATGAAAGGTATGGGCAAATTCAGCTGACGACTTTTTCTTATTTTTCCCAGAAAATAGGCTTTGACCTTTCCTGGAAATTGTAACCTTTGGAGACAACTTGCATGAAAGGTCAAAGCCTATTTTCAAAAGGAGACTATTTACATAAAAAGACAAAGCCTATTATCTGGGAATAATAAGAAAAATTTGCATGAAAGAAGCTAGAACTGAACTACTTGGTGCAACTCTTGGGTCAATCTGTATGACTGAACAATATACATGTATTTGATAAGTGTCAGAATGTGTCTTTCTCATTCTTTCTTTCTGTCTGTTCTTTTATTTCATTTTTTTTTTGTTGTTTTCCTGTAGGGCCAATATATCATTCTCATTGTCTACGCCCATTGGCATAGACAATCTTAACCCTTGTCCTGCTGAACCCAGATATACCCTGTATTTGAAAACAGTGTAGATCCAGATCAGTTGGCTTCTGAAGAAGCCAACTGATCTGGATCTGCACTGTTTGCCATTAAGTATGTGAATTTATATTCTTATGACATGAAAGTTGTAACAAAGGAATGAAGCATAGCTGAAAAAATTTCCACGCCTGACGTGGGAATCGAACCCGGTCCTCCCGGTTAAAAATCCAATGCTCTAACCACTGAGCCAAAGAGTCGACTCAGGCAGTTGTCAGAGATTGTATATATACTTAGAAGCTATGCGTAATCTGCCAAGGCAGATAATCGAAGGTAGGAGTGCTAGGCCGTAACACTCCCCCTTTTCAAGGAAGTCATCATATTTGATGACGTGAAGCCATTTTCGGTGTATAAAGTCCAATCCCGGACGAGCCCCCATCTTACGACATGAAAATCGTAACAAAGGAATGAAGCATAGCTGAAAAAATTTCCACGCCTGACCTGGGAATCGAACCCGGTCCTCCCGGTTAAAAATCCAATGCTCTAACCACTGAGCCAAAGAGTCGACTCCCTGACGCAGTTGTCAGAGATTGTATATATACTTAAAAGCTATGCGTAATCTGCCAAGGTAGATAATCGAAGGTAGGAGTGCTAGGCCGTAACAATATCAACAATCTGGATCAAGTAATCTGATTGGCTGAAAATTAGAAATGAGTGTGGCATCTTAATTTATTCAGCAGGACAAGGGTTAATGTTTGCCATTGCTCCGGAAGCACTTTATGAAAGGTCACAGATTGGTTCAGTGCTGTTTTCAAAGGACTGCTCAATGTTATTATAATCAAGTATTAGCTTTCACAAAAAGCTTGGTTTATGCTTAGCACACTTTGTCAGATCGCTCTGATTTGATGTATACCTGTGGTACATTGTTTGCATCTTTCTGCTGTTCACTCAGTCTTGCCTTGAATTTACTTATGTTTCAGTTTTGTATTTGAATACACAACTGTGGCACCGGATCTTGTACATGACACCACAAGTATTTTACTCTTCCACTTTATCTTTGGGATGGACTAAAGTAATGTGCTCTCATGATATTGATATGCCATATGTTTTCATTACCCTAGCTGCTATACTTTCCAAAAAGCCTTTGACATATGGAATAACCACTCAGCCTTTGGATTTATCCTTGTCTGTTTTGAGATTTTTCTTTCTCTTTCAAGTTTTTATCTCTTTATTTACCACCAAGTCTTTCAATTTTTCTATCACCAGCACGGATACCCATATGTCTTAAGTGCAGATATTGTATGCACCATATTCTTCCCATTCCTCTTTCCTTCAGTAACCACTAAAAACATGTATGAAGTAATATTCTGATTACACTGAGTTTATCTTCTATTGGGTGGTGTGAATCAAACTGGATATTGGTCCGTGTGAGTTGAATTGTGGTATACCAACAATTTCACTGTTCCATCATTCTTTCTCACAATCAGTGTACCTAGGAAAGGTATTTTTCCTTATTTTTCCTATTGATATGTGAATTTGATGCTCCTGGTGGCATCAGCTTGATTTAGGTACTGTGTAAGATTATCTGCTTGTCCTTTCTTAATGATTTCTAAATATCATCCACATGCCATTTCTACAATTGAGGTGCACACGCGACTGGTGCTGTAGCAATAGCATGTTGTTCCAAGAACTCCATGTACAAGTTCACGACTACTGGAGAAACAGGACTACCAATTACCATACCAAACTTTTGCTGGATCAAGGGGCATACAACCTGAGCAACATCTACAGACCTTTGCTTACCACTAGTAACCAGTCTAGTGGCAAGCAGTTCATCCTGTGATGTCACAAGGTCAAGGTCACAGTCTGATGATGGTTCTCTAAGAGAAACGAAACTGTCACAGTAAGTGAATATTTCTTCTTGGTTAAGACAACAAGAAAATTGTGGAATAAAATGATATTCTATACTGATGAACCTATTCCATGTATTTTTATCTTTTTAAAAAAATTGGAGAATGTCATATGCTAAGATGATTATCAGAGATATTTAACAGAAAATTTCTGGAGAAAAATCAATCTAGTTTTGCTCAATTTTTTATTGACATAATATTTGATGATCTGACAAGGATGCAGAATATTTGATGAATGGAAAGATATAGTTTACACAGAGTAATATAAAATGGGTAAATATTTACAAATCACTAATTCCAAAAGCAATTAAATATTGAACTGTCCCAATAATGTTACATTACTTTACGAAATTATTCTGTATTTGTCTCCAGTAGTTAACCCATTAAGCACCAATCAAACTGCAGCAGACAAGATTTTGAAACATTTAATTTTTCAAATAAAATAAGTCTTGTTATTTCAGATGATTCATATGAAATGTCAAGACTTATTTTCTCTGAAAAAAGTTAAAGTGTTGTCTGCTACAAATTTTGCTTGGCGCTTTAAGGATTAAAATCTAAACTAGAATGTGCAGTCCATGGCGTGCCATTTCAAATCTCCAAGCTCTTTGTTAATGTTGCTAACAGCATGACGGATGGATGGACTTGCTCTCCCATACCCTTATCATGATGGAAGGTCATGTAGCAAGTTTGGTTTAATTCCGCCCAGTGGTTTAGTAGACAATAAAATGATGGACAGATGGATGAATGCAAGATGGACAGATGGATGGAAAAATAAATGTACACCCTAACCATGAGGGGAAGTGGATGTAGCAACTTTGGTTGAAATCTGCCCAGTGGTTTAGGAGGAGATAATGTGGCAGACAGATGGACGGATAACGGATGCATGGAAAAATAATTTGCTCTCGCACACCTTTACCATGAGGGGAAGTGATGTAGCAACTTTGGTTGAATTCTGCCCAGTGGTTTAGTTGGATATTGCATGACAGACAGATGGACAGACGATGGATGCACTGACAGATGGATGCACTGAAAAATAATGTTGCTGTCGCACAACCTTACCATGGGGGGAAGTGATGTAACAAGTTTGGTTGAATTTAGCCCACTGGTTTAGGAGGAGATAGTGTGACAGACAAATGGACAGACAATGGCTGCACAGACTGACAGACAAACAGAGAAATAATGTTGCTATTGCACACCCTTACCGTGGAGGGAAGTGATGTAGCAAGTTTGGTAGAATTCTGCCCAGTGGTTTAGGAGGACATAACGTGTTGGATGGAGGCATTAACAGTATCCCAATCGCTTTTAAAAATAACGTGAGGATAATTATTAAGAAATGCATACTATATATTTCCATTAGTCAAATATATTCTGTAACAACAAGGTGATACATAGGTTTATAGTTCAAAATGTCCCTTGTGACTTGTGCATCCAACAAAGACTCAAAATCAGCATGCTCATCTGTACAGTCTGATCAGAGTCTTCATTGTCCACATCAAGGAACTTTGCATCCTTGGCTATCCAAAATATGCCCAGTGAAGATTCTGATCACATAGCTACAGAAAAGAGGGGGTATCCACATAATATTTTTTTTATTTCTCGGTGAAAACATATGTTGTGGGTACTCATTAGAAGCGCCTCGTTTTTGTTGAGAAACAAGAAAGATATCAGCATTTTTCGGATGAAAAAAGCACCTTATCTGTTGCTATGTGATCAGACAGCACAGATGTGCAGACTGAGTGCATGTCTGAAGATACTTTTTCTGACTGCCACTCATTTATACCTGTTCCTTAACCTTGGCGTGCTGAATAAATTATTATGCCATGCCCATTTCTAATTTTCAGCCGATCAGATTACTTGATCTAGGTTGTTGAATCAAATTCACATGCTGAATGGCAAACAGTGCTGATCCAGATCAGTTGGCTTCTTCAGAAGCCAACTGACCTGGATCTATACTGTTTGCAAAGGCAGGATATATCCGGGTTCAGCAGGACTAGGGTTAATACATGTACTAGCAAAAATGATGGAAAAGTAATGGATTTTTTTTTTTTCGACTGGGTTGAGGTTTTATGGCCCAGTCAACCCATTAGGGTCATGTCAAGCACAATCAGTTTACCAAACCACACTTTTCCTGGGTTGGCTTCATCCTCATAGCGGTTAACCAGTACTTGAGCACTTTTTTTTTTTTTTTTTTTGCCAGAAACTGACAACTAGTGGAAGGGAGTGAATGACCGTAGAAAATATTTCATGATATAGATAACTCCTTAAAAATTTGATGAAATACTCCACTATAGAGTTTTGTGAGACACGGTGATGTGACGGAACTGTGAGTTTCCCTTGATTAATGTGAAAATCCTTCTAGTCATGACCCTTTCAATGAAAAACTGAGCAACACTTGATTAATTTTTCTTGATATTTTCTGTGAAAGAGTTTTGATAAAAACCTCAGCATATGACATTCTAAGACTTTTAAAATAATATGAAACTAACTCTTGTTTTCATCGAAACTCTACAGGTCAAATTGTACAAATGATCTTGGTAAAATTGTTTTTTAACAGAACAACATCAGTGTACCAAAGCATGTGATGGCCTTGGCATCTGCTACACTGTCAGCATATGAATGATTAAATGTACATCATGCTGACCCCTAAAATGCCATTCAAAATTGTTTCAGATGACATTCTAAAATAAGGCTTGATATTACATGGGAATCATTTACTTAGTGCAAATGATCTCATTTTTTTCTTCAGAGAAAATAAGGCTTGACATTTCATGTGAATTGTCTGCCTAGCAGTTAATTCACATGGAATGACAAGCCTTATTTTCTCTGAAAATAAAAATGTTAAACTATAATACCCCGCCATTATCGTGTTGCGGGCAGATAACTCCGTAAAAATTTGATGAAATTTGTCTGTTAGCAATCCCAAACCAGAACTCCATAATATCAATGCACATACCAAGTTTGGTGAAAATCCATTGATGTTTACTCAAGTTATCATCTGCAAACGAAAAACAGACGAATGGACGGACGATGGACAGATGGATGGATGTCCAACGTGAAACCATAATACCCAGCCACTATTGTGTGGCGGGGTATAAAAAAATACATTTATTTTAGAATGACCTCTACTGCTGTTATGATTGTCATTTGAAGTATTAATTTTATCATGGGTACAAGAGGGCTTGAAAAACTATTATTCATCTGAGATCTATTAATCCTTTAAGTGCCATGCAAAATTGTTGCAAAGGACAGTCTCAAATATCTTATTTTTCAGAGAAAACAAGGCCTGATAATTTATGTGACTCATCTGCTAGGCTGGCAATTCACACAAAATATCAAGCCTTATTTTGTTTGAAAATTAAGAATAAAAAAAATGTCTTCTGCTACAAATTTGCTTGGTAAATTTAAAGGGTAAATATTATCATGGGTATAAAGAGGGCTGGAGCCCAACAGGAGCCCCAAACTCTTACCATAAAGTTTGATCTCCTTATCTTTAGTCTCAACAATCATAATAACGTATCCTTGAATATCCATCACAGATTTTTGGTAATCGACTCCATAACGAATTATGAAGAACAAACTCCCATCATTCAACTCTGAAGAGCAACAGTGAAACTAAACTATCCACTAGTCCTATTAGAACTCGCACGGCATGGTGTTATCAATCTATTGCTCTCTGATGTATTTAATGGAGTTTTTCCTTAAGTCAATGAAAGTTCTTCATTTACAGTAAAAACCCGATAAACCTCGCCTTATATTGGGGAAAGATTTCTGGACAGTGACAGTAACATAATTATGACATCGCCTTTCCCAAGAAGTGCAATATCTAATAGAGGACAGCCGTGTGAAAAACCATCATCACAGATCTAGATTAGCCCTCAAAGCAAATTGTAGCAGACGACATTCTAATATTTTGTTATTTTTTTGAAAAAAAATAAGGCTTGATATTTCATATGAATCATTGGCCTAACAGGTGATTCACATGAAATGTCAAGCCTTATTGTCTCTGAAAAATAAGAAAAAAATATTTATAATATCTGCTGCATTTGTGATTGATGCTTTGACTTTTTGCATGCTGGGTAATTTTGCATGCTTTTTTGTCGTTTGTTGATTTTGTTTTTTAAAAATTAACTTTTTAAAAAACATCTTTCAGGAACACCATCAGAGTGTCAAACAGTTTGGATCCAGATCAGGCCTGACATCTTGTTGGGCCTGATCTGGGTCCAAACTGTTTGCAAAGGTTACCAGCAGACAAACAAAAGTCGCCACTTGCGGGCAAAGAGTTAAGAGTGAACCTTTAGCACTCTTAGGACAAATTAAGCATGACAAACTGATGATTTATTTTGGTATTTTTCACATTCCATGCATACCATCTTCTTAAAAGAAAGCAAGACAGTCTGCATGAAATGTCAAAACCTATTTTTGAGGTAAAAAATAAGAAAAATATTTCAAAATGTCTGCTGAAATTTTTACCCAGTATAATAAGAGTTAAGATTTTAAAAACCGGAAGATATTGGTGTTTTTTATTTGCTCACAAAAATGCATATTATGGGTACTCATTAGAACTGCCTCATCAAGATGATTCCAACTGGGAATAAAATACGATGGGAATGGTGACAAAAACATTTATGGTAATTACCAATTATTGGAAATCAGACCGGTCTGAAACTTCTGCCATATTAAATTATTTGGACAACAACCAAATATATGTCACATCATGTGAAAAGAGCCATTATAGCATTATAGCCTGGGTGGCCAGGCAGTGTCACTAGAACCTATGCTGCCCAGTCAGCATTCTACGTAAATCTATATCGGGCCGTCATCGGCCCGTCAGGGTAGCTGACGGGCCGATGACGGCCCGATATAGATTTACGTAGATTTTTTTTTTTTTTTGATTTGGGTTTTACGGCCCTTTCAAGAATATTTCACTTATATCGAGCCGATCGTTCATCGAAGGTGGGCGAAAACCGGAGAACCCGGAGAAAAACCACCTGACCATCCGTAAGCAGAACTTGGCTTTCCCACATATGACCCGAGCGAGGCTCGAACCACAGCGGTGAGAAACCTAATGGATTAAGAGTCAACTCTCTTATCCACTAGGCTACGGGGGCCCGCAGATTTACGTAGAATGCTAGCTGGGTGTTTGCTTATGTATGTAGTATGCAAAGGAAAAAAAACCTCAGCCAAAGAACTAGATATGTGACCTCACTAAGAGGTCAAGCATGTCCACTGAAAGACTGAGTCTGAAGAACCTTTTTCTCTTTTTTCAACGGCTCAAAAAATATTGTGTGTACTATTCTGCGAAGGTTACTACAAGTACAGTTGGGCCATGGCATGCGAAAACATGTCTTTTGGCATATGCAGACCACAAAGGCCCAGATCAGCCTGCACATCTATGCAGTGTGATCAGGGCCTTTACTGTCTGCTAACAGAATCATTGGATACTACAGAATGTATGAATGGAGAGCAAAGGCCCTGATGATACTTTGTGCATGTGCAGGTTGATCTGAATCTGTACATTTTGCACATGTTAGAAGGCACTTTTTTCACTTTACACAAACAAACAGAGCAGCTATTGCTGCTGCATATTCTAAAGCTTTCAAGACTTTTCACTTCTGACCCCTAGACCCCCTTACATATATACCGGCAAATGTGGTCAAAATTAATCCGATTATTTAAAAGATAGTGACAAACAATAATCAGTACAGATCCAGACTTGCCCTTCTAATCCTGCATCGGGCCTAAGGGATCTAGGACAAAAATGAATGTGGTGGTGCATGACCCAAGCACAGGGAGACAGTATAAAATAAATTTGGTTGAAACATGTATTCAATATAGAACAAATGACCAAAAATCAACCGACAGTGAGCTTTTGACCCCAGCCCAGCGCTCCAAGGGTCTTTGACAAAATTATTGTAGTGTTGCATGACAAGAGGAAGGTAACAGTAAATATGGTTGAAATCTATACAACAGTGTAGGGGACATAGAATAACAGACAAAATTCAATATGAAGATTTGACCTTTGACCCCTGTCCAAGGCTCCAGGGGTCAAGGACAAAAGATACAGGTGTTGCATGACCCTAGTACATGGAGACGGTATACAGCAAATTTGTTAGGAAGCTATAGGAGTAAATAGAACCATTACTGTTCTCTGGCTAATTCTACAAACAACAAATTGGTGATATTTTACTTATATTGCTATGAAAACACGATTCGGCAGTTCTTGCAAATTGTCTCCATTGGTGACAATTTGCATGAAATGTCAAAATCTGTTTTCTTGGAAATTTTTTTTTTTTTTTTTTTTTTTGATTTGGGTTTTACAGCCCTTTCAAGAATATTTCACTTATATTGAGCGGATCGTTCATCAAAGGTGGGCGAAAACTAGAGAACCCGGGGAAAAAACCACCTGACCATCCGTAAGCAGAACTTGGCTTTCCCACATGTGACCCTAGCAAGGCTCAAACCACAGCGGTGAGACTTGGGAAAAATAAGAAAAATATTTTAACATGCTGTTTGCTGAAAATTTTAGCCAGCATGCTAAGCATTAAAGTGCTAAGTAAATTTGTAGCTGACACATTTCTAAAACTGATTTTATTACTTTTTAGAGAAGCAACAATGATCAACATTATATACTGCAAAAACAGCTTTCATGTCACAATATCATGTTCTTATGATTTCATGTCACAATATCATGTTCTTATGAGTGTGCAACTAATAAATTATGTGTTAACTTCTTTTCAATTTTTGCCTGTAACATTCCAGCAATATGCTTTTAAAGAACAAAATGATTCTGGATATGAACTGTCATTAATTACTGTATTTGACTTAATTACTGCACATACCCCTATAAGGACACAGTCAAACAATTCATAGTAATCAGATTACAGCCAGTGCACCTTTTGTCTACTGCTTAACAAAGGCCTATGCTGTGGAGTTTTGTAATAGCATGTTTAAATTGGTTTAAAACTTTTATTTTGAAGGTGCTTAACTCATCAAAGAACACACTGATACTTACCATTTATAGCCTTACAAAAATTGTGCTTTGTTCTAACTTTTGTTTAGAAAATCAGTGCCCATTTTAATGTTACAAGCAGACAAACTGGACACGAGTACTAAGTAAGGTCACGGCTAAAAAATAACATTTGCAAATACCATCTAAATTATACAGATGAAAGTTATGGTCAACAAAGGCTAAGCAATTTGGTTAAAAAATCCTCAACCACATGTGACTGAAACAGGGTCACTAACAAATGCTACTGTGAGTTTGCTGCAACAAATCTCTATTGCATTAAAACAAAGCAGTTTGTTAGCACCAGCACATCTGATTTCTCAATTAGGTGACTGTTACCTTGAACAAGAGTTCTAATATAACCCACACCTGAAAATGAATTTACTTGTGGAAATTGTAACAGGTGTATGTTGTAGCTTTAACATGCCTGTAAACAACTACAGCTGCAGTTTATCCATTGAATGGGCCAAAAAATGTGATGGCATGGTGGAGAATGAAGATTTACACCCTTTCAACATTTCACCAGAGGTGTTTGTTTGTGCACATAATTTAATGACAGATTGCTTAGGCCCATTAGAAAAGGATTGTAAATAATCTTCTCTTTGTCTATGGATCAATTGAATGTCATCATGATTTGGTATTTAACATATACAGTATATGAAGTAATTTCTGGACGATGCTTGAACATTAAATTAGTAGGAATGACTCATTTTGTGAGAATGGCAGGCAGGAGTCAGATACATATTTGCTTCAGTTACTTCAAAACCATGGCCATCCTCTTAGCTAGAGGTTTAACACACCAGCCATGCATTAAAAAGCCTAAAACCCAACAGACTGGCCCATTTAACAGAGCAAGCGCCTTCGGATCGGAGAGTTTTGGCTTGAATTCTTAGCCTGTCATATAGAATTTCTGAAATTGATACCAGTTGCTGTTTGTCTTGACATGCAGCATTAGGTAAGAGCTAGGATTGGTCAGCAGCATTTGTGGGAGGGGGAAGGAGAGAAAGAGAGGTTGTTTGTTTTATTTTTTGTGTTCGTATTTATGTTCTTTCATTTGATAAAATGGAAGCACAGAATTTTATATCTTTAAATTTATCATCAACAATCTAACAAATTTTTTGCTGAATATTTTTGTAATTTGTTATCTGTTTTACTTTTAAAGCTCTTGTGGGAATTAGCAGTGAAGCACTTTTTAAAATATTCTGAAGTTGGGCTCCTTCAAAAAACAGAACAAATTAACCCTGGTCCTGCTGAACCCGAATATATCTTGCCTTTGTAAACAGTGTAGATCCAGATCAGTTGGCTTCTGAAGTACTACGCATGTGCTGATCAGGGGAGGTAATAAGAATCACTCAAATGATCAAGCACCTGCGGGTTGGTCAAAAGTATTTCAACTGGTAAGTATAGTGAAGTGAAGTAAAATTAAACCCTTAAAACGCCAATCACAACTGCAGCAAATGACAATTTTTTTTTTTATTTTTTTTTCTATTTTTCAGAGAAAACTAGTCTTGAAAGTTCATGTGAATTGTCTGCTTGGCACAAAATGTCAAGACTTGTTTTCTCTGAAAAATAAAAAGAAAAATTAGAATGTCGTCTGCTACAAATTTTGCTTGGCACTTTAAGGGTTAATAATATCAGCACTTTATTTTAGTATAGGGCAACATTTTATGGTTTCCACACACCCTTGACACAAACACTTACCATATTTGACCTACTTACCACACTGTTTAGGTTTTTCAAAATTACTGGGAAAACTTGTGGTAAAATATGTATCTACCTACTAAGGGTACACTTTCAAAAGATTAGCAAAGGACTTATTTGATGACAATTTTGTAATTGTAGTTTATGCAAAACTTTTATTCTATAATACTGCTCCATTATAGACAGGTTGAACTATTTTTTTCCTTTAACTGAGTTCAAATATTATAAGATAATATATATGGTATTGTCTGGGTATTGGTGGGCAGCTGTGTACTTTGTGTATTCCACAAATCTTGCTGGACAACAACAGGTGGCTGGACTGGCACTGATTGGTCAAAGCACACTGTCAATCATGTGATCTATACACAAAGAAAGATGCAGGTGCAGTCCAGCTGATTTCTTTGGATAAGGAGAAGCAAACATTAGTGCAATGCTGGAGAGCTCATCCCGCCCACCATCCCCTGCAGCACCACATTATTTATTTAATGCTGTTGTATAAAAGCATATGTTGTGGTACTCAGCTTATGCTGTGAACCCTTAAAGGACCAATCACAACTGCAGTAGACAGCCCTTTTTAAATTATTGTTTTTTTCTTTATATTTTTTATAGAAATAGGTCTTGTCTGCTATAAATTTTGCTTGATGTTGTAAGAGTTTGAATATCGTATCCATCACCCTGCATTCACTCAAAGCATTCTTGCACATTCAAAGCAGTTCGAATCTGATGTAATTGTTAGGCTAGATTGATATCTCAACAAATTAATTTCTCTGTAAATAAGCTCACCTGCACTATTAACTTTTACCACTCTCTGGGCAAATTCAGCAGAGGGCAAAATGATAACATTTTTGTCTTATTTTTCCTAGCAGATAGGCTTTGTCTTTGAAATGTCAAAGCCTATTTTATGGAAAAAACAAGGCATTCAAGGCAATACAAATCCTCTCGCATAAGACTACTTGGTGTGGACAAACACCGAACTGAAGACTGTATAAAAATTATGTAAAAGAAGAAACAAAAAGCCTGTGACCTTAAATGTAAAGGTCATATATGACCTTGACATTAGGGTACAGTATTGTAAACATTCAGATTTTTAGGTTGGGAGGGATTAGATCTCACACAATAGAAAATATTTCAGTCATGTCAACCTTGACCTTGAGCTCAAGACCCTAAAATCAAACTTGCTTGAGATATTATCATAATATTGTGTAAAGATATATTTAAATTCATTGATAAATGGAGGGGCTAGAGCGATGACAAAGTTTTTTAAAAAAATAGACATAGTTACCTTGACCTTGAGCCCAGCAACCTGAAAGTTGAACTTACTCAAGATATTATAATACCAAACAATTGTGTGAAGATATATTAAAATGCATTGATAAATATAGGCACTAGAGTGATGACAAAGTTTTTCTAAAAATTGCCACAGTTACCTTGACCTTGAGCCCAGGACCCTGAAAGTCAAACTTTTCATGAGATATTATCATACCCAACATTTGTGTGAACTTACATTAAAATTCATCAATAAATGTAGGCACTAGTGCAATGACAAAGTTTTTAAACTAGAATTCCGGGAATCAGATGTGTTGCCTGCTTAAAGCGTACCTCCACAACTTTGTTTTGCTAGGGGTTTTACCCAGCATGCTAAGCTTTAAACAGTCAAAAAACATGCATGATTAAAACCCTTTTACTAAAAACAGAAACAAGCTTTCAACCAGCTTAATTTAGTCTGTTTTTCGTTTCCTCCTATTTCTTCAAACATGAACAGGAAACCTGCTTTAAATGGACATTGATAGAACTCTTTGAATTGGCTGACATGATTTACTGTCAGTTCCTTAAGTAATTAAGACTGCCACAGATCCAATTTTCACTTTTAATATTTAGTGTTGCCTGTCAAAGTTTTATTTTTAACTGTCCTGAAGTAATCAACTGGAGTAGATGTTTGTTTTAACCCTTGTCATGCTGAATAAATTAAGATGCCCTGCCCACTTTTAATTTTCAGCCAATCAGATTCCCACTTTTAATTTTCAGCCAATCAGATTACTTGATCCAGGTTGTTGATATAAATTCACATACTTAATGGCAAACAGTGCAGATCCAGATCAGTTGGCTTCTTCAGAAGCCAACTGATCTGGATCTACACTGTTTGCAAAAACAGAGCATATCCGGGTTCAGCAGGAGAAGAGGTAACATGCCAGTAGGAATTCGGGAGCTTTACTTAACCCTTAAGCTTAGCACTCTGGGTAAAATTTTTAGAGGATGACATTTTAAAATATTTTTCCCAGAAAACAGGTTTTGACATTTCATGCAAATTGTCTCCAATGGAGACAATTTTGCATGAAATATCAAATCTTGTTTTCTGGGAAATATTAGAAAAATATCACAAAGTTATCGTCTGCTGAAATAGCCCAGTGAGTGGTAAAGGTTAAAGCACAAAGCAAAATTTGTAGCAGATGACATTCTTTTTTTTTCTTTTTTTATTAGAAAAAATAAGTCTTGACATGAATACAGACAATTCACATAAACTGTCAAGACTTATTTTCTCAGAAAAAAAAAAATTGGAATATCTGCTGCAGATGTGATTGGCACTTAATGCTTAGCTAAAATTTTCAGCAGACGACATTTTGAAATATTTTTCTTATTTTTCCCAGAAAAACAGGTTTTGATATTTCATGCAAATTGTCTCCAATGGAGACAATTTGCATGAAATGTCAAAACCTGTTTTCTGGGAAAAATAAGAAAAATATCACCTATTTGTTGTCTGCTGGATTAGCCAAGAGAGTGGTAGGATTAAAAGCTATATTCAAGAACCTATCACAGAGAGTATCCAGTGTGCTGTGATACTTGCTATATCATATTCTGGAGCTTCAATGCCCATTATAATGTTTGTTCAAGAAATTTTACAGCCTTTCAACAATCATGTAGTTATATGGAGTAAGCATTGTGTCTTTGGACAACCTCTCTTTAAGGGGAATGGATACATCGGGTTGGTTTTCCATTTTTGACAAGGATTACAGCTTTTGAGATTTCCAGTTTTTCTTTCCTGCAGACCGATCTCCTTCTGAAAAGGGGTCTATTCTTATAGGAAGGAATAAGGGGAGCTTTTTTTTCCTTTTACAGCAGACCCTTTTCAGAAGAGAGCAAAACAATTCTGACAGAACTGCCTCCCCTGAAAGTGTACACATTCCCATTAAGTCCCAGTGAGAGGTAATGTGTCTTCAGTCATGTGTGCTCAATAAAAATTTGGATAAGCTTGCACACCCATATATTCTGATCAGAGTTTTCCCTGTCCACCCGAGGAACCCTGGGATCTTTGACAATTCACAGATTATCATCAGTAAAGACTGCTCAGCTTGATCTGACTTACACAGGGCAGGTACTGGTAATTTCTGTTGTCATTTCTTTTATGGAATAACCATTGGAATAGTGCAGATGGTCATGGTTCAATCCTCCCAAGTCATATCAAAGTCTGCTCTTTTGATTGGCACTTAGCAAAACAACTCAGAGTTTGGTCTAGTTTCAAGATAACTTAACTGCATTGAGTTCTGTTCTCCTGGAGTGGCCTCCCTTTGAAAAGGGAGACAAACATTTCATCTTAAAGTTTGCTCCCTTTGAGATGTGTCCATTCACCTAATCAACCCACTAAGTTGACCTGTCACTTTGATCTTTTGATTATAATATTCATAAACATATATTTACTTTGTCAACAGGTGTTACCCATAAAGGTGAGTGAATAGATGTTTCACGTGGAATGCAGGATTTGTCTGACTTTCATGCCTAAAACTGTACATTGGACATCAAATGAAAATTTAATATCAGGTCAAAGCCACAGGTCAATTTAATCAATCTATCACCAGCACAAAATCAATAGAAGAATACAGCAATAGAAGAATACAGCAATAGAAGACTAGAGTCACAAAAGAGGCCCTGAATCTGGATTATGCTGCTCACATATACTCTAAGGACTCCCTTTCTTATGGTTTTCAAATAGTACCAAATAACTATCTGTAGTAGCTATATAATGCCTCTTAACCTGTCCTGCTGCTCCGATATACCCTGCTTTTGCAAACAGTGTAGATCCAGATCAGTTGGCTTCTTCAGAAGCCAACTGATCTGGATCTGCACTGTTTGTCATTAAGTATGTGAATTTGTATCAACAATCTGGATCAAGTGATCTGATTGGTGAATTTTTTTTTTTTAGAAGTGGGTGTGGCATCTTAATTTATTCAGCAGGACAAGGGTTGAAGTGATAATCACAACTAAAGCAGTCAGCAATATTTTTTTAGAGAAAATAAGGCATGACATTTTATGTGAATCTTCTGCCTAGCAAGTCTTATTTTCTCTGAAAAATAACAAAATCAATTTTAGAATGCCGTCTGCTACAAATTTGCAAAGGGCTTGAACTTTTACAACTCTCTGTGTGAATTCGGCAATTGACAAATTGATGAAATTTTCTTATTTTTGTTCCAGAAAACAGGATTGGACATTTCATGCAATTGTCTTCAATGGAGACAATTTGCATGAAATGTTCAATTCTGTTTTCTGTGAAAAATGAGAAAAATATTTCAATATGTTGTCTGATGAAAATTTTAACCACCATGCTAAGTGTTAAGGGTTAGGAGTGGTTTCATTTATCCATTACAGCTAGTCTGATTATACAACAGGGCTTCTATGTCTTCATAGCAGAGATTACTACATACATCTTAACCTTTAAGTACTAAGCAAAATTGTAGCAGACGACATTCTAAAAATTTTTATTACAAATATTTTCAGAGAAAATAAGACTGGACATTTAATGTGAATTGTCTGCTAGGCAGACAATTCACATGAAATATCCAGTCTTATTTTCTCCTGAATATGATAAAAAAACTTAGAATGCCATCTGCAGATGTGAACAGCATTTTTAGAAACATTTGCAAGTGACCATTGCTACCAATGACCATTGTCATGATTACTGTACCATAGTTTGTTTTAATCTTTAAATTCAAATCCATAAATGAGGCATTCATTTCACACACTGAAATGGAAAGTGATGCACAACATTTTTGAGTATTACCATTCTGGAGTGAAAAAATGCTATAAAAAAGACAAAGTGTGTATAAAAATTGATCCTCCCTGTATTTTCCGGTATTTATTTACATCTTTGTTTCTATTCCATCCACTGATGGCAGTTTATTTTATTTGATGCAGCGAGACATTCCGAAATCAATACTTCAATATCTTATATTAAAAGAAACCATAACGCTACAAAATATCAGTCTGACAGCTTCCGTAATTTAAATGGGTTACAAAGTGTAGTAGTTTCCTGTCTGTGTGCCAATAAATAACTTCTGTCTACCCATTTTAAATTAAAATATAGTATGCACAAGAATTTTTTATTGCAGCTGAGGTAAGCACAGAAGGAGTTTTGCATGACCTTCAGCAAAGTTGACCAATCGAAAGGTAGACTTTTGAAGAGTACCTTATAATCAACCTGTGAGTCTGTCCGTGGTCATATAGCAAAAATGGTGGTAACTCTTAAACCGTCAGGAATATTTGGATGATTTTTGGCATACATATTGATACTGACAGGATCTAGCAAAAGGGCTCACCAATTGCCATTTTTCTTGGCTAAGGCTAAGCTGAAGCACAGGCAAGAATAAGGCGGTTAATGCACCTTAGCAATAATCATTTGATCTAAAATTTGCATAACTGTATCTTTGTGAGTATTAGTCAGTTTTAGGCACCAGTAAAAGAAAAATTTAAGCATTCTACAGAAAGTAGTATTGCACCTGCCAATGCCTGTCACTGTTATAAACAAGGCATCACAAGTGATACAAAATCCCCTCTCACAAGACTACTTGGTGTGGGCCAACACTGAACTGCCGAATGTCATGACATATAATAATAATTTGAGAAGAACCAAAAAGCCTGTGACCTTAAATGTAAAGGTCATATATGACCTTGACATCAAGGTACAGTATTGTAGACATTCAAATTTTCAGGTAGGGAGGGACTAGATCTCACATGATAGAAAATATTTCAGTCATGTCAACCTTGACCTTGAGCTCAGGACCCTGAAAGTCAAACTTGCTTGAGGTATTATCATACCCACAAATGTGTGAAGATATATCAAAATCAATTGATAAATGCTGGGGCTAGAGCGATAACAAAGTTTTTTCTAAAAATAGCCAAAGTTACCTTGACCTTGAGCCCAGCAACCTGAAAGTTGAACTTGCTCGAGATATTATCATACCCAACATTTATGTGGAGTTATATTGACCTCCATTGAAAAATGTAGTTACTGGAGCAATGACAAAGTTTTTCTTTTCTAAAAATAGCCACAGTTACCTTGACCTTGAACCAATTAACCTGAAAGTTGAACTTGCTCCAGATATTTTAATACCCAACAACTGTGTGAAAATATATTAAAATCCATTGAAAAATGCAGGGGCTGGAGCTATGACATTTTTTTTCTAAAAATAGCCACAGTTACATTGACCTTGAGCCCAGCAACCTAAAAGTTGAACTTGCTCAAGATATTATCTTACCCAACATTTATGTGAAGTTCTATTAAAAGCCATTAATAAATGTAGGCTCTAGAGCCATAACAAAGTTTTTCTAAAAATAGCCATAGTGACCTTGACCTTGAGCCCAGCACCCTGAAAGTCAATCCTGCTTGAGATATTACAATACCCATTATTTGTGTGAAGTTATATTAAAATCCATTGATAAATGTAGGCATTAGAGCGATGACAACGTTTTTTCTAAAAATAAGCCTTGATCTTGAGCCTAGGACCCTGAAAGTCAAACTTGCTCGAGATATTATCATACCCAACATTTGCGTGAACTTACATTAAAATCCATCAACTAGAGGCCCAAGTGGACCAGAAATCATTCACCTGAATTAGACTGATCATGATATGTTACATTGTGCCATGGTGGCCAGCTTGGCTGTCAGATCAGACTGCCTTTAACAATCCAGAATCTGATATTGTTTGAAGAGTTTCAAGATTGCCACCATGGCTGCCATCTTGGATATTGAAACTAAACGATTTAGCAATTCTGAATCTCCATGTCACCCTGATGCCTCCCATCAAGTTTTTGGCTCAATCTTACTAACTGTTTGGGAGGAGATGTGGTTTGAAAAAATTCAAGATGGCAGCCATATTGGATATTTGAAAAGAAGGATTTTAGCAATTCTGAATTTCTATAACACTCCAATGCCTCCTATTGGGAGCAGAATGTGATATGAAGATCTTCAAGATGGCTGCCATTGTTGCCATCTTGGATATCAGAACGGAACCAATTTAGCATTTCTAAATCTCCATGCTGTCTGGATGCTTTCCACCAAGTTTCCACTCCATCTGACTTGCTGTTAGGGAGCAGATAACAATTGAAGACTTCCAAGATGGCCACCATAGCAACCATCATGGATATGAATCTGATGGAGATGTCAAAAATGTGAAAAGTTACGGAGGGGCATACGGATGAGGCATGGTCCATGGTCAACAGACCATGGCATAAGCTGAACTTGAGCAAAACTCCAGGTGAGCTTAAAATAGAAGATCTTCAAGATGGCTTCTGTAGCAGCCATTGTGGATATCATAACAAAATGTTTTAGCAATTCTGAATCTCCATGTTGCCCCAATGCCTCCCAACAAGTTTTAGCTCAATCTGACCTACCTTTTGGACAGATGAGGTTTGAAGATTTTCAGTATGGCCACCTTGGGGTCCATCTATCTCAGATATAGGACCAGAATGATTTTAGCAATTCTGAATCTCTATGTCACTCTGATGCCTCCCATCAAGTCTGGGTTCAATCTGCATTATGGTTTGGGAAGAATGTCGTTTGAAGAAATTCATCAACTTTCAGCTTAATCCGACTTTGAGAGCAGACATCATTTCAAGACAGAGAGCAGATATCATTTCAAGATTTTCAAGATGGCCACCATGGCTGCCATCCTGGATATTGGAACAGAAAATAGCAATTCTAAATCTCCATATCCCCCCAATTCCTCCCACCAAGTTTGGGCTCAATCCCACTTACCATTCTGGAGCAGACTTGGTTTGAAGATTTTCAAGATGGCCACCTTAGCGGCCATCTTGGATATCAGAATGGAATCATTTTAGCATTTCTGAATCTCTATGTTGTTCCAATGCCTCCCATCAAGTTTCAGCTCAATCCAACTTACGGTTTAGGAGATGTTGTTTGAAAATTTTCAAGATGGCCAACATGGCATCCATCTTGGATATTGGAACAGCATGATTTTAGCAATTCTTAATCTCCATGTTGCCGCAATGCCTCCCACTAAGTTTCAGCTCAATCCAACTTATGGTTCTGGAGATGTCAAAAATGTAAAAAGCTAACAACGGACGGAGGACGGATGGATGGCTATTTCTAAAAATAGCCACAGTGACTTTGATCTTGAGCCCAGGACCCTGAAAGTCAAACTTACTTGAGATATTATCATACCCAGCATTTGTGTGAACTTACATTAAAATCCATCAATAAATGTAGGCAAAGTTTCTTCTAAAAATAGCCATAGTGACCTTGACCTTAAGCCCAGATCCCTGAAAGTCAAACTCATCAAGATATTATCATACCCAACACTTGTGTGAAATTATATTAAAATTCATCAATAAATGCAGGCGCTAGAGTTATGACAAAATTTCTTCTAAAAATAGCCACAGTGACCTTGACCTTAAGCCCAGGACCCTGAAAGTCAAACTCATCGAGATATTATCATACCCAACACTTGTGTGAAATTATATTAAAATTCATTAATAAATGTAGACGCTAGAGTGATGACAATGTTTTTCTAAAAATAGCCACAGTGACCTTGACCTTGAGCCAAGGACCCTGAAAAGCAAACTTGCTTGAGATATCATCATACCCAACATTTGTGTGAAGTTATATCAAAATCCATCAATAAACGTAGGTGCTAGAATGATGACAAAAGGTGAACAGACATGCGTATGTACTTGCATACGTACGTTACGTATGTACTCATGTATGGAACAAACCCTATATCCCCCACAACTTTGTTGTGCGAGGGGATAATAAGCCAAACACTAGTCTTCATACAAAGAGTGAGTATCAATGCACCAATGTAGGTGATGGTCACAAAGTGATGTTCAAGTTCCCATTGGGGAGAAAGTGTATGCTAGGGTTGATGATTGTATAGGTCATACAGCTGATAAGTAATGAAGTTAGACAGAAACAACAAAGTGAAAAATAGGTCTGGGCCCGGTTGTTCAAAGCGTCGTTAGCTTAACGAACTCGTTAAGGGTCATTTCGTTAACTATTTTAGCGGATTCAATACACAATATTTTGATATTTTTTGCTGAAAAAATGTGAGTAGCTTTTGCACTGCAAAAGCTACTCACATTTTTTCAGCAAAAAATTTGAGCATATTTGCATATCACTAAATTTAAATTTTAACGACATCGTTAGTTTTGAACAACTGGGCCCTGGTTAATAAAGTACCATAGTGAGTTCCCACTAGCGAGTTTTGAAGATCATAGATCTACAGTGAATTAAAAAGGTAGAGTAATGCTATGGTTGATGTAAAAAATGACAGTCATTCAGCAGCAAGAAATGACAAAATCATTAAGCCACAAAATATGGATTGAGTGCTCGTTAGGGAAAAAGCTTATGCCAGTGTAGATCCTATTAAGACAGCTCATCAGAGATTCATCTCATCTAGATCTATATGACTTGCAACTGTATCTATCTGTATGGTCTGAAACTCTTTACCAAGATGATGGTGGTTTGGTATTTTATGTCCTTTTCAATATTATTTAAGTCATATTGAGCTGATTCCTTATCAAGACTGATACTCAGTCTCATTGTTTTCATTTTGGTCAAATACTCTCTTTAAGAAATAAAAAAATAACTCTTTAATAGCAGCTGAACATGTACAAGAGACGGGTAATTTTGTAGGTACAGTTTTTGAAAGAGAGTGCAAAATGTTACTATTTAGGGCTATGGAAAATATTTTGTGGAAAGCACCCTCTAAAAGTGCTTGCAGAATGGCAAAACAGTGCTGACTAAAAATATTGTGCAACTTCTTATTTGCTTTTCTGTACACCAATTCCCTTCTGAAAATGGGTCAAATGGAGCAAATTCTTTCCTTTTCCAGTAGATCACTTTTCAGAAGGGAGGCAGAAATTTCTTGACTGAGTTGCTTCCCTTGAAAGTGTATCCATTCCCCTTAATCTGGACCTACATTATCTGCTCATGCATATCTGTGCTAATATTTAGATCAAAATGATATATCAAGGGTTTTAGAGGAAATGATACACTTTCAGGGGAATTAACTCTGTCAAAAATGTTTTGCCTCCCTTCTGAAGAAGGGTCTACTCTAATGAATGAGTATTTGGCATGCAGCAAAGCAAACAGGCAGTCACAAAAGTTGTCTCCCTTGTAAAAATGGCAGAACACCTACCAAAACCTACCAGTCCCTATAAGCGATCATCTGAGATAAAATAGATCATAATGAATTAACACTAAGCATGCTGTGTAAAAATTTCAGCAGACGTCATTTTTAAATATTTTTTCTTATTTTTCCCAGAAATAATCTTTGGTATTTCATGCAAATTGTCTCCTTTGGAGACAGATTGCATGAAATGCCACAGACTATTTTCTAGGAAAAATAAGAAGAATATCACCAATTTGTTGTCTGCTGAATTTAATCAAAGAGTCATAAGGGTAAAACAGCACAATATTTCTTTGATGACATAGATTGAAGAGGACTTCTTCCACTTGAGGCTTTCTCTTTAAAATTAATCACATTTAACAGTATATTAAATGCTTGGAAAAACAGCACAATATTCCAACTGTTCAACCCCAAGGGAGACTTGCATTTTCTTGAGAAGTGCCTCCACATTTAATTGTCATGCTTAATAAATAATCAGACAGACTACATGTTCCAAACCAGGCTGCTGCTAAAGGAGTAGTATGATCAGGGTCTACACTACTTGTCATTCTAGCAGCATATTTTAGACACAGTACCATGTAATCAAATTGATTCGTTCAAATTTTAAGACAAATATGGTAATATGTGGTGTTACCAAATATTTAGGATAAAAATTGTGATGTGTTTATAACTACGAATGTGAGCTAAGTCACATGTAAGTTAGGTTAAGTCAGGATTGCCTAATAATTTCCATTCTAAAATTCCCTCAATTTTCATTACTTTCCAATCAAAAACTGAAGATAAAAATGACATTCTTTTAACTCTTTCCCCACTAGTGGTAATTTTGGCTGTCTGCTGATTACTTTTGCAAGCAGTTTGGACCCAGATCAGGCCTGACAAAATGTCCCTGATGGTATTCCTAAAAGATGTTTTTGAAACAGTTGATTTTTAAAAAGAAAACTGCAGACAATAAAAAAAAAAACATGCAAGATTACCCAGCAAAGAATTAACAATGTTCTGTCTGACAGTGGCCATGGTCAAAAGTGGTTCAACTATGGTTGGTTGTGGTTAACCTATTTGTTTCGTTAAACCTACGATACATCTAAATATTGCTCTCCGGGGAATCACCCGACTACCGCAGAAAAAATAAGAACCTGAACTTTTGTACCGGCATCCAGAAGCACCCAGCACCGGCTGCTCGGGTTTCCGAACGACCAGTACCCATAATTCAATTTACCTTCTGCGGCTTCCGGAGGAAACATGCTTATCAGCTGAGAGAATTCTTCGACGATTTTGTAGCCGTTTGTGGGGTATTCCGCTGGTTTCACCCGCTCGCAGACTATTATTTTCATTCATTTTATTTATTCCTTCTTTCGTTTTGCTTTATTTTGTTTAGTTTCTTTTGTGTGTCAAGTTGCGTTTAGCGATATCGTTGAACGTAATTTCGATACGCTCCTTAGTTCGGATTCTTCTTCCGTTTTTTAGTTTTTCTGGTTATCCTTCTGAATTCCTTTTTCTTTTTCGTTTGTTCAGCATTTCAGCTATAGAATGTCTACACAGAACAAAAGATGTCCTGGAATATATGGTAAGTGCTCAAAGATTATGCCTTACTGGGATAACCATAAAATTTGTAGAGCCTGTAGGGGCTATTCCTGTTCCCCTTCTACTCCTTGTGAGGTTTGTTCAGAGTGGACTGAGGAACTGTGGAAGAAACTTTCTAAATGTTTACATAGAGCCTCTCAGGCTAAATCTGTTAAGCCTAAGGTTTCTTCTTCGCAGGCTCCTGCTAAAGGTCCTGCTTCTTCTGATGAATCCCAGGCTCCTGCTAAAGGTCCTGGTTCGTTTTGTCTTCCTAGTGGTAGTTGTCCAGCACCGGCTGCCATTACCACAAGGACGACAGAAAATTCCAGTTGCCGCGAGCTTGAAAGCGATTTAGTCCACCAAGCTCCTGGTGATCACAATAGGAATCCTGAGTCAGAAGGAACAAAGGCTCCCTCATCTCAGGTTCCAGTTGATATCATTAGCAGTCCCTCCAGGAAAAGTTCTTCTCCTGAAAGGCACAGTGGGAAAAGCCATTCTAAGTTGGTCACGCTTATGGATATGGCATTCCCACGGAATAAATCTCTTCCAAGGCAGTACGCTTCTGCTAGGTCAGCCAGATCACGTAGCAGGAGCATACACAGAGACAAAAGACAAAGGCGAAAGTCGAAGTCAGTCTCGTCTGGTAGGTCTAGTTCTTCGGAAGGAAGAGCCAGACATTCCAAGCATAGGGACAGTAGGTCTAGGCATAAGTCTAGGCTGTCTCATTCTAAACGGAGAGATTCTCGGTATACCAGATACCATAGGTCTAGGTCACCTAGGTCCAGGTCACCTAGATCCAGGTATCACAGGTCTAGATCATACAGGCCCAGGTCACATCGATCTAGGCCACTTAGGTCTAAGTCTCCTAGGTCAGACAGGTATAGACATGCGAGTCCTAGGCAAGTTAGATATTCTAGGTCTCGTTCTGTTTCAAAGTCTAAAGTAGACCCTGCTGTTTCTGCACTGACAAAGTTGGTAGAACAACAAGGTCAGATGTTGAAAGAACTGTCAAGTCGATTTGATAATCTTTCTACACCAACTCCTCAGGTGTCAGCCGATAAAGTTTCTGTCACCCCTTTAGGAGCTGAAAATGTGGTGGACGTATACAACTCTGAAAATGAGGAGTCGGACCCAGATCGTTTTCAGGTTCGTGTTGGAGATAGTGAGAGGATTGGGGATTCCGATTCTGATCACTATGAAGAAAAAGGGGAAGAGACTCCCAAAGAGTCTCTCTCTTACAAAGAAGCCATTATAAAACTTCGCAACAGGCTTGGGCCAAGTGTCTGCCCCATTCCTGAGGCGAAAAGTAAAGCAGTTGGGGCATCCGCTTTAGATTTCTTCAAGGATCAAGAACGGTCTGAAGAAACCTCTCTAGCATTACCTCAATCGAATAGCGTTTCTGTTTCACTTTCTAAAATGAACAAACGTTTGAAGGGAGAGGATGAGGTTCCAATGACTCCTCTTCCCTCATATCCTAAAGGTTTTAAAATAGGCTCATTTGTTTCCCTGAAAAGTAAACCTAAGATATTTCAGGCTTCTTCTTACGAGTCTTTAAATCCTTTGATTAGCATGGATCCTCCCTCTGTTAATCCAGGTTTAAAGGATATTATGAAGCAAGGTTCTTCGGTACCTTCTTCTCAAGCTGTTCAATTTTCCACTCTTGAAAATTGGGAGAAATTGGCCAGAACTGGTATGCAAGTAGCTTCTCATTCAGAGATGTTTCTTTGTGGAACACTCAAAACTATGCAGCAGGACACTTTGTCCAAGGATGACATGTTGGAAGTGTCACGCTATCTTCAAGCTGTGGCCGTGTCTCAGTCTCACTTAATTGAAATTTTATCAAGACTTGCTTCAGGGCCTCTTTTGGCTCGTAGAGATGCTTGTTTGGCAGTGTCAGATTTGGATTCAGAGGTCAAACAATCTTTACGAGTTCAGCCCATGGAATCTTCAACAATTTTTGGTGAGAAATTTCCTGAAATTGTGAAGCAGTACAAAGATGGACTTACCCATAAGTCTCTGCAGATGGCTGTTGTCGGTGCAAGTAAACAGCAGTCTTCTGGTTTCAAGAAAAAGGGTCCCAAAGTTTCAGAATCCTCAACTAAGTCTACATATGGTGAGTTAAGTGTTTCTGTAGGGCCCAATGCTTCTAGAACTGCTAATGTCACACAGGGTCAAGGTAGACCGTTTCAGAGAAATCCTAGGAGAAATCCTGTGAATCCAGGGCAGAATAAGGGTCCTAAGAAGGGTAAAGGACCTAAGCCCAATGCCCCTTAGGGGTGCCCACTTCAGTTCCCAGGCTTGCCAAGGCATGAAACCTTGTGTCTCATGCCCAGAGCAGGTACCAAGATCAGACCTGCCAACACAAGACCCTGTAAAACTGGAAATCTTGAGAGACGAAGTGAAATCATTGCTTCAGAAGCGAGCAATCGAAGAAGTAACGAAGGATCATCCCAGGAGAGGGTTTTTCAGTCGTATATTTCTGGTTCAGAAACGGTCAGGGGGTTGGCGTCCAGTAATAGATCTTTCTCATCTGAACCAATTTGTTCTTTGCCCTCATTTCAAAATGGAGACATTGAATTCAATCAGACAAGCACTTCAGAAAGGCGACTGGGTTACTTCCCTCGATTTGAAGGATGCATATTTTCACATCGGCATCCATCATCGATCACGACGTTATCTTCGGTTCATTTTCGAAGGGAAAATGTACCAGTTTCGAGTTCTGCCATTTGGCCTCTCTGTAAGTCCATATGTGTTCACTCGAGTCTTGAAATCAGTTTTAAGTCATGTTCGTCGCCAAGGTATTCGAGTACATGCATACCTGGACGACTGGTTACAACCTTCAGTGTCAGAGGCCCTATCATGGCTTCACAGCAAAAGGCTCCTCAGGATTATTCTAGATCTAGGCTTTATTCCCAACTGGGGGAAGTCAGAACTAGTTCCAGTTCAGGAATTCACTTTCCTAGGTGCTCGATTCAAGCTCAAACAAGCATTAATCGGCCCCTCTCAGGACAACATTGTTTCTCTTCAACAAGCCTTGACCAAGTTGTTGGGAGCGAAAGAAGCTTCAGCTCGCCAGTTATACTCCATTCTAGGTCAGATGGAGTCTATGGCCAGCCTCCTTCCACTAGGGAAAGCTTTCAAAAGACCCCTCCAGTGGGAATTCAAGGAGAGGTGGTGTCAAGGACTGGCTTTGTGGGACGACAAGATCCCTTTAGGGCCATGGTTTTGCAAAGCAGTGAGTCCTTGGATGGACATGGAGGTTATAATGGCCATGTCTCCTCTTCATCATCCTTCTCCCCAGCTCCATCTTTTCACAGATTCGAGTCTGGAGGGTTGGGGGGCTCACATGGACAGTCACATGGCATCAGGTCTTTGGTCCCCGTCTTTCAAACAACAGCACATCAATGTCCTCGAGATGGAAGCAGTCTTGTTGGCTCTCAAAGCTTTTGCGGTTCATGTCAGGGGTCATTCGGTGTTGCTAGCTACGGACAACACAACAGTGGCGGCCTATGTGAACAAACAGGGGGGGACTCATTCCCAAACCTTGTGCAACCTGGCAGTAGAGGTTGCGTTATGGTGCACTCAGAACAAAGTTCACATCAAGGCCAGATATTTACCTGGGAGACTCAACGCTCTAGCGGATTGCTTGTCCAGGAAAGGGAATATTGTTCAAACCGAATGGTCTCTCAGTCCAAGAGTAGCATCTCAGATATTTCACATCTGGGGCAAGCCTCATCTAGATTTATTTGCAACTCGTCTGAACAGGAAGCTACCGCTGTTTGTGTCTCCTGTCCTGGATCCAGAAGCATATGCAACAGATGCACTGAGTCTGAGCTGGCGGGGAATGTGGGCATACGCATTTCCTCCATTTCCTCTGATTCTTCCTTGTCTCAAGAAAATTCAGGAGGAGGAATGTTTAGTGTGCCTTATTGCTCCTCTTTGGGAGGGACAAGCATGGTTCCCTCTACTTCTGTCACTTCTGGTAGCTCCTGCAGTTCGCCTTCCTTTGAAGAAGGATCTGCTGTATCAACCCATTTCCAGAATGTTGCATCCCACCCCTCAGGTGTTCCATCTTCACGCTTGGTTGCTATGCAACGACACTTGCAGGCGACAGGCATTTCTGAGCCAGTTGCCAGTCGAATTTATTCCGCAAAAAGACCTTCCACAAACAATCTGTATGATTACAGGTGGAAATCTTGGGTGGATTGGTGCATCGGAAGGAAAATGGATCCCTTCAATCCTTCTGTGAATATGTTTGGAGAATTTTTAATCTCTTTGCATGATAAGAACTTTTCTCCAGCCACAGTTAAGGGCTATCGTTCAGCTATTTCCACAACTTTGAAGCAGATTTCAAGTATCGACTTCTCCAGTCAGTCTGTCTTATCTGATGTGGTTAGAAGTTTTGAGCTGGAACGTCCTAGGACAAGGCCTCATTTTCCAAAATGGGATCTTGCGGTAGTCCTTTCGGCTTTGAATTCTTCGCCTTTTGAACCTCTAGATTCATGCGGTTTTAAGGAGCTCACTTTCAAGACTGTGTTTCTTACTGCTCTGGCCTCTGGTCGCAGGCGTAGTGAAATTCATGCCTTGTCCTGTTCTGATGTTCAGTTTTCAGATCAGTCAGTCAGTTTGTCAACCTTTCCTGGGTTTCTGGCAAAGAATCAGCTTCCCTCAGTTTTGTCTTCACCTATTTCTTTGCCTTCTCTCTCAGGTCAGGATTCTTTACTATGTCCTGTTAGAGCTCTTAAGATTTACCTGGAAAGGGTTTTATCTAGGAGAAAAGGCCGTAAAAGGTTATTTATTTCTCACCTGGATTCTTATGACAAAGAGATTTCATGTGATACTATTTCGAGGTGGATTGTTCAGACCATCAAGTTGGCTTATGGAACTAGGAAGTTGAACCAAGTCTCAGTAAATGCTCATGAAGTTAGGGCTCTAGCTTCATCGTGGGCTTGGTCTAATAAGGTTCCTCTTGATGATATTGTGAAAGCTGGGTTTTGGTCTTCAGAGAACTCTTTTATTAAGTTTTATTTGAGAGATGTTTCCATTTTGGCAAGTAGCCTGGCCAGCCTAGGCCCCGTAGTAGCAGCACAAGCGGTGGTTGTGCCTGTTACTTCTGTTCTATAGATATAGAGAGATCCAGAGTTTTGTACATATATGTATATACTTGGGATTTAAATCTGGTTTTTAAAAACAGAAAGTTCAAATTATGCCCTATTTGAGGGTTTTTCGCGGTGTGAGACTAGCGACCCATTTGCCATGGTCGATGTCCTAACGGCGAAGCGAACTTTTGTACTCAGCTTGGTAGGTTATTCTTTCTAGACCCACCATCCATTAATGTTGTAATCAGCAATATTTAGATGTATCGTAGGTTTAATGAAACAAATCTAGAAAATTTTATATTAATTTTCATATTTGTGAGTTATACCTACGATACATCTAAATCATTCTCCCTCCACCTCCCCTCAGTTATCAGTTTTTGCATCGGTAAATTGAATTATGGGTACTGGTCGTTCGGAAACCCGAGCAGCCGGTGCTGGGTGCTTCTGGATGCCGGTACAAAAGTTCAGGTTCTTATTTTTTCTGCGGTAGTCGGGTGATTCCCCGGAGAGCAATATTTAGATGTATCGTAGGTATAACTCACAAATATGAAAATTAATATAAAATTTTCTAGATTTTAGACTATATAAATTCTCCCACACTACACATGCATACTGGAAGAGTCCAATGTCAATTTTAGGTATGTTAGGCTATGTGATTTAGACATTCCTAGAGAAAAATGGCTAAACTATTTGCAAACAGTGAAGACCCTGATCAGATGCCACATTCTGTGGCATCTGATCAGGGTCAGCACTGTTTGCCAGTTACCCTTTCAGGGGTTTCCAGCCTAAATAGCATAACCATGCTTTTGAATATTGTGAGTGACCAGTTAACAATGTCTGACCATGGTTAATTATGGTTAACACTGATGACCAAGGTAAGAAACATGGTTGACCACATCTGACCTTGATCAGTAGCCATGGTCATATACAGTAATCATTTTTCTTACCATGGTCTATCGGTACTTTAACTAGAAAACTAACAAGTCTGTAAATGATCCTGCTGGCAACCCTTTGTATGACTGACATCACAAACAAAATTATAGAAGTAAGAAGAAGGCCAAATATTACAGAGAAATTCATATTCCCCAACCAGATGAAACATGTATCCAGATTTTGTCCAGAATTTGATCAGCCTAGGTCATATGGTACCAGAGATACAGCCATTCAAAAATTTTGTGGACGGTTAGATAGATGGGTGGACAGACAGAGGGATTACTGCAACATGGAACCTACATTGACCATGACCATATGTGCAGGCTGATCTGGGCCATCATTGCTCATAATGGTATGAAGCTTCTTTTCTTCTCTTGCCCATCATATGATACAGCGCACGACAAAACCTACAGTAAGACATGTGTCACCAGGAAAGATTCAGATCAGCCTGTACATCCACTCAGTATGGTAAGGTTTCTCATTTATCCGTCTTTGGATAGTCTGGAGGCTGTAAAAGGCACATGCAATCAGCACCGACTCTGATCAGATTACAGATGCGCAGGCTAATCTGGGTTTTTGCTGGTTGCACAAGTCTTCTTGTAAGATTTGTCGTGTGCTGCCTAATCTGTTTTTATAGTAACACTGAATTGGAAAAATAACAATACTGATTCCTGATAACCTATGAAAGAGCATAAGGGCCACATATAGATAGGTATCTCGACAGTTCAACTTACTATCTCAAAATTTGGACATAATAAATCGAAATTGCGACTTAATAACGCGGAATTTTGACATAATAACTCCAAATTTTTACTTAATATTTTGAAATTTCGACTTATTATCTCAAAACTTTGACATAAGATCTTGAAATTTCGACTTATTATGTCGAAATTTTGACTTAAGAACTCGAAATTTCAACTTAGTAACTTGAATTTCAAGTTAATAACTCAAAATTTCGACTTAATATCTTGAAATTTTGACTTATTATCTCAAAATTTCGACATGATATTTCAAGTTGATTCTTCATTTGCAATTCCACACCTGGTAATCTCTTAAGAGGTAGCCGCTGGTTATGCAAAATGAAGGTATTTTAAGCTATCTGGATTATGAAATACTTATTTAACATATCAAATAAGACACACTGCAACTTACGTCTACTTTGAAATGCACAAGATGTTAAATTGCCTTAGCAGTTGTTCCAGAGACCCCATTGTTTGTACTATTATTTGAAGAAAAGGCAATAAAATATGTTTATACTATACTAGTCAGTCCCCGTACATGTTATTACAACTGCGTAACTCCACGCGCAACTGGCACTGCTGCATTAAAATCTAAAATCACTTCCAGAGAACACAAAACTGAGTTTCTCAGACATATGGTTTTAGAGTTCCAGGCCTTGCAAGCAAAGGTGCCTGAGCGTCCGTCTGTCTGATCATCTATCTGGAGTTATCTCCCTTACTTACACTCTGGATGCACACCTTGTCTTTTTCATGATTTTTGCATTCTTTGTTGAAAATCACTTGCTAGGGAACACAAAATTGAGTTTCTTAGTCTTATGGTTTAAGAGTTACAGGCCTAGCAGGCAAAGGGCCTTATATTTCTCCTCATTTTGGCATTCTTAGTTGAAAATCACTTACTAGGGAACATAAAACTGAGTTTCTTAGTCTTATGGTTTAAGAGTTACAGACCTTGCAGGCAAAGGGCCTTATATTTCCCCTTATTTTTGCATTCATTGTTGAAAATCACTTACTAGGGAACACAAAATTGAGTTTCTTAGTCTTATGGTTTAAGAGTTACAGACCTTACAGGCAAAAGGCCTTATATTCCTCCTTATTTTTGCATTCTTTGTTGAAAGTCACTTACACGGGAACATAAAACTGAGTTTCTTAGTCTTATGGTTTATGAGTTACAGGCTTTGCAGGCAAAGGGCCTTATATTTCTCCTTATTTTTGCATTCTTTGTTGAAAATCACTTACTAGGGAACACAAAAGTGAGTTTCTTAGTCTTATGGTTTAAGAGTTACAGGCCTTGCAGGCAAAGGGCTTTATATTTCTCATTATTTGTGGATTCTTTGTTGAAAATCACTCACTTGAGAACACAGAATTGAGTTTCTTATGCAAATGGTTTAAGAGTTACTGACCTTGCAGGAAAAACGCCTTATAGTTATCATTATTTTTGGATTCTTTGTTAACTAGAAATGTGTCCAAAGTGACCCCGCATTGTCGTAGGCTAATTTGGCGAGGTTTGCACAATTTATAGAGGTACCCAAATCGGGGGCATCCGTATACTGTGGACACATTTCTGTTCTTTTTTGTTGTTTTTTTTTGTATATTTTACAGGCTTTCAAATGGATCTTTAGTCATTTGTCATTGCATACAAATATTTAATCTTGTTTCAATATGGATGCAATTTATACTGGTTATCTAGTCTATACAAACTTTTGTAGAACAACATGAACATGCAGTTTTACGTTTTCAAATCTGGTGAGTTTTTAAGCTCCTGGGCTTTCTGATGCCCAGGCCACCAGCACCTACAGCGCTTTGATTCAAAATATGTCTATGAAATTTACCAAAAAAAATCAATAAATCAGGAGAATGCATCCGTTTGTTGACATCTGGATGTCTGGTAAGTCATGGCCGGAAGTTCGCATAAAGATTTTGAGTGCGTAACCAACGGATACCCCTTATGAGATTACCAGGTGTGAATTCCATTCAAGAGATTTTATGTCGAAATTTTGAGATAATAAGTCAAGATATTAAGTTGAAATTTTGAGTTATTAAGTCAAAATTTCGAGTTATTAAGTTGAAATTTCAAGATATTAAGTCGAAATTTTGAGTTATTAAATCAAAATTTCGAGTTATTAAGTTGGAATTTCAAGATATTAAGTCGAAATTTCAAGACTTCAAAATTCCGAGATAATAAGTCAAAATTTCAACATAATAAGTTGACATTTCTATATCTTATGTCGAAATTTCGAGATAATAAGACCAAATTTCAAGATATTAAGTTGAAATTTTGAGTTATTAAGTCAAAATTTTGAGGTATTAAGTCGAAATTTTGACTTATTATGTTGAAATTTATAGAAATTAATCAAAATTTCGAGATAGTAAGTCGAAATTTCGAGATACCTATCAAAAGAAATAAAAGTATATGTGGCCCTAATGCTCTTTCGTAATAACCTTCTCTATATAGACTATAGTGAAAGCCATGTTTTAATGGCTTCAGCTTGCTCTATAATAAAATGTAACTTATTTACCCTAAATACAGGGTCACCTTAACTTACCCTACTTGTCCAAAAATTTGAATATCCATTTTGCTATCTCTTGATATGCCTAAAATCTGCTGAGTGAGTGGCAATCAGTGTATACCCTGATCAGATGCTGCAAATGGGTCTACACTGTAAGCGCAGGCCAGTCTGTCTCAATATTTAGAGGAATATGGTAACCATAGGAACGCAAACAGAATTGTTTAAATGACTGTCATGCATCAAAATTTAAGAAATTATAGGTCTTGGCAATAGCTTTCCCTATAAAAAATCATATTTGAAATAATCAATATAAATATCCTCATGTAATTTGCAGATTTTTGACATTTGAAGTATGAATGATTTTAGAGACTGTATTTTTGAATAGCATCAGTAGTACTATGTGAGGGAGGACATTTGCATAGGATTTATGTTCACTGAATTAAAAATAAAACAGAAAATCTATGACTTTCACCTTTAACATTCTCATATGACAAACTGATATTTTTCTCATATATTCCAAGAAAATAGGTTTTGACAATTCAAGCAAATTATCTCTTAAGGAATGTCAATCCGTATTTTCTATGAAAATTAAGAAAAAATATCAACACTTTTTGTTTGCTGTCATACAAAAAGGTTAGGAAGACCTTCAGTACCACGGATGACAATATCAATTAACAAAATTTTTCAATTCAACAGAAGCCAAATTCCTGGAAAAGTAACAGAGGCTCTAGATCAAAGGGGTATACACATATATTTTCTTATTTTGCCAAAAAGAGCATACCGGTAGATTGGGGCAAAAGTTTTAGAACAAACTCACAGAGGAAACAGAAATCCATAAAATGCCACAAGGTATGTTTTTGTGACAAAATAAGAAAAACAAGAAAAATGCCTAATGGCATTATGGACGGGTTTTTCCACTGGAGAATAATGGTAACATATCATTTTGAAAAAAGGTTAACCAAAAGTAAACCTCTTATGATGCTCGACAGCCCAGACATCCCTATTTGAAAGTACAGAATTTTTCCATAAAAAGCTTGTCCAAAAATACAATTTTTATCAAAGAAATGCTGGTTAATGATGTGGTCACTGGTAAGTATATAGAAGAGGCTCAACCACTGAAGTGAAATAAAAGTGAAAAAAAAAAAAAAATCAATTTTTACCTCCGAAAAGCTACAACCTGCATAAGTGAAAACAAGAAGCAAAAAAGAAGATAAGCAACAAAGAATAGTAGATAATTTTTGACAATTTTTCCAGTATTAAAATAGATGTTCTTTAAATAAAGTCTTTGACAGTTTTCATGTCAAAGTCATACCCCACTCTATGCAAGGTTGGATACGGGGTTGATATCTAATTTCACCACCATATGCGCCTTTGCACGGTAGCTTCTTTTCATCATTTAGACATACCACAATATAGATTTATGGAATGACTGTCAGTTGCAATCCTTAAAAACCTAGGATGCCTTTGCACCAATCTGAACATTCTGACTTGCCAGTGGTTCAACGTTTTGTAATTGCTCTACGGCTTGGATATGTCAACCAAATATTTCTCAGCTGATGACAAAAAAAGGCCTTGTCACTCTGCACATTTGTTGCAAGTTTAAAAAATTTCCTTTTGTCTAAATTAGGGTCCAAAACATGCTAAAAACAAAGCAAACAGAACTTCATTTTATTTTCTGATGTTGAAAACTTTTACTGAATGTCTGTCATAATTTTGTCTCATTTGATTTTCTGCTCAGTCCCTGCAAATAGGCATATATGATTTATCCTTTCTTACAAAAGCACCTTCGTGCAATGTGCACCATTAATTCTATCAGACTGTTATTCTAAAAAAAGGAGGTTTTCTTTGATTTTCAAAACCTGATTTTGGCATGAACTAGAAGATCATGTAAACATTTTTTAAAATGCACTCAAAGAAAGTTGAATAAAAAGATTTGACAAAAAATAACCGTATCATGAATTTATCATTGCTTCAAGGCACGTACATTTTTCCATACAGAGGTTGCCATAATTAGGTCACAAATAATCTTATAAGACTTCATCTAAAAACAAAAACAATTTTGGCTGCACAAGCTTTCAGCTTCAGGGGAGATAAGTTTGTAACAAAGACAGCCAGAGTTGTTTCTCTTGTCCATGACATGCCTACTGGTCCTTATCTATGCCTCTACCAAATATTATCAAACTATTTCAACCATTAAGAAGATATGAGTGCACAAGACTTTGGCTTAGAAATTTGCTCAGGGGAGATACATTGTAAGGAGAAAAAAGAACAAAGCAATTGTCCTTTTGTGTGTGACACTCTTACTTGACCTGATATATGTCCCTTCCAAATATTATTATATTATCTCAAACAGTATGGGGGTTATTGCCTGCACAAAAGTTCAGTTTCAGGGGAGATAAGTACATAATGAACAAAGTGAGAATTGTCTCTCTTGCACACCGCACCTCTTCTGAACTTTATCTATGTCTCTACCAAACATTATGAAAATATTACAAACCATTAAGAAGTTATGGAATGCATAAGAATTTGGTTAAGAAATTTGTTCAGGGGAGATAACTAGAAAAACTAACAAAGCAAGTGTTGTCCTTATTGCATGGGACACTTCTACTTGACCTGATATATGTCCCTATCAAATATTATCAAATTATCACAAACAGTATGGGAGTTATGGTCTGCACAAGATTTCGGCTTCAGGGGTAATAAGTAAGTAATGAAGAAAGTGAGAGTTTTCTTTCTTACATGTGACATGCCTACTAGTCCTCCTCTTTATCCCTACCAAATATGAAAGCAATCCACTGAAGAATAAAGTTAACATATAACTGAAAAAAAGGTTAACCAAAAGGTAAACTTCGGACATCAGGGAAGATAAGTACATAACAAAGAAAGTGAGAGTTGTCTCTCTTGCAAGCGACATGCCTACTGGTCCTCCTCTTCATCCCTACCAAATATGAAAGCAATTTACTGAAGAATAAAGGTAACATATAACTTTGAAAAAAAAAGTTAACTAAACGGTAATCCTCGGACGTCAGGTGAGATAAGTACATAAGGAAGAAAGAGAGAGTTGTCTCTCTTCCACTCGACATGACTATTGGTCCTCCTCTTCATCCCTACCAAATATGAAAGCAATCCACTGAAGAATAAAGGTAACATGTAACTTTGAAAACAGGTTAACCAAAAAGTAAACCTCCGACAACACCGGATGCCTGCCCGGACATAGCTATTTTAATGGACGGATTTTATAAAAACCTGTCCAAAAAATACAAAACATTTTTATTGCAGAATCATCTTATCTGAAGCCATGCTATGTATTAGAAAGCAACCAAATGAGAACACAATCAGGTTACATTCTGATTCTCATGCATTGCAGGAGACAGCTATTTGCTCATCTTTACAGGGAACACCTATTGGTGAAGTGAACATAATATTCCTAGATATTATCATAACAAGAGAACCATGATGGTCCTATATCGCTCACCTGACCAAACAGATTTGCATATTTACTGTTGAAGTTTCAGCCAAGTTCACTGGTCTAGGATTTTTGTATAAACTTTATAGCACTAACCACCCCCACCCCCCTCCACCACACCCCTGGCCATGTTTTTTTACAAGACGACTTGAACTGAATCTTAAAAGAGGGTCACCAAAGGAACATTTCTGCCAAGTTATATTGAAATTGGTCCAGTGGTTTAAAAAGTTTTATATAGCTATAAAGCCCTACGCCCTAACGGCCATGTTTTTTGACGAATCATGAAAGCTTGAACAAACTTGGTAGAAGTTCACCAAAGGAACATTACTGCCAAGTTATATTGAAATCTGTTCAGTGGTTTCTGACAAGAAGATTTTTAAAGTTTTCTATTTAGATATATAGGGAAAATAAGCTCGACCCCATGGCAGCCATGTTTTTTGATGAATCATGACTGCTTGTACAATCTTGATAGAGGTTCACCAAAGCAATATTCCAGCCAAGTAATATTGAAATCGGTCATGGGGTATGTGACAATAAGAATTTTAAAATTTTCTATGCAGATATAGACAAAAAATAAGCCCCGCCCCTCTGGGGGCCATGGTTTTTGACATATCATGAAGGCTTGAACAATCTTGGTAGAAGATCACCAAAGCAACATTCCTGCCAAGTTACATTTAACTCGGTCCAACTGTTTCTTACGAGAAGATTTTTAAAGTTTTCTATATAGATATATAGGGAAAATAAGCCCTGCCCCCTAGCGGCTATGTTTTTTGATGAATCATGACGGCTTGAACAATCTTTGTAGAGGGTCACCAAAGAAACATTCCTGCCAAGTTGTATTGAAATCGGTCTATTGGTTTCTGAAAAGAAGATTTTTAAAGTTTTATATATAGATATATAGGGAAAATAAGCCCTGCCCCCAGCAGCCATGTTTTTTGACGAATCATGATTACTTGAACAATCTTAGTAGAGGGTCACCAAGGAAACATTTCTGCAAAGTTATAATGAAATCAGTTCAGTGGTTTCTGACAAGAAGAGTTTTACAGTTTTCTATAGATATATAAGGAAAATAAGCCCAGACTCCTGGCAGCCATGTTTTTTGACGAATCCAAAAGGCTTGAACAATCTTGCAACAGGATCACCAAAGGAACATTTCTGCAAAATTATATTGAAATTGGTCCAGTGCTTTCGGACAAGAAGATTTTTAAAGTTTTCTATATAGATATATAGGGAAAATAAGCCCTGCCCCCTGGCGGCCATGTTTTTTGACGAATCCAAATGGCTTGAACAATCTTGGTAGAGGATAACCAAAGGAACATTTTTGCAAAATTATATTGAAATCGGTCCAGTGGTTTCGGACAAGAAGATTTTTAAACTTTTCTATATAGATATATAGGGAAAATAAGCCCCGCCCCCTGGCGGCCTTGTTTTTTGACGAATCCAAATGGCTTGAACAATCTTGGTAGAGGATAACCAAAGGAACATTTCTGCAAAAGTATATTGAAATGGGTCCAGTGGTTTCTGACAAGAAGATTTTTTAAAGTTTTCTATATAGATGAAAAGGGAAAAAAAGCCCTGCCCCCTGGTGGCCATGTTTTTTGACGAATCCAAATGTCTTGAACAATCTTGGTAGAGGATCACCAAAGGAACATTTCTGCAAAATTATATTGAAATCGGTCTAGTGGTATCTGACAAGAAGATTTTTAAATTCTATAGAGATTTATAGGGAAAATAAGCCCCGTCCCCTGGCAGCCATGTTTTTTGATGAATCCAAATGGCTTGAACAATCTTGGTAGAGGATTACCAAAGGAACATTTCTGCAAAATTATATTGAAATCAGTCCAGTGGTTTCTGACAAGAAGATTTTTAAACTTTTCTATATAGATATACAGGGAAAATAAGCCCCGCCCCCTGGCGGACATGTTTTTTTACCAATCCAAATGTCTTGAACAATCTTGGTAGAGGATCACCAAAGAAACATTTCTGCAAAATTATATTGAAATCAGTCCAGTGGTTTCTGACAAAAAGATTTTTAAAGTTTTCTATACAGATATATAGGGAAAATAAGCCCTGCCCCCTGGCGGCCATGTTTTTTGACAAATCCAAAAGGCTTGAACAATCTTGGTAGAGGATCACCAAAGGAACATTTCTGCAAAATTATATTGAAACTGGTCCAGTGGTTTCTGATGAGAAGACTTTTAAAGTTTTCTATATAGATATAAAGGGAAAATAAGCCCTGCCCCCTGGCGGCCATGTTTTTTTTACGAATCCAAATGTCTTGAACAATCTTGGTAGAGGATCACCAAAGAAAGATTTCTGCAAAATTATATTGAAATCTGTCTAGTGGTTTCTGACAAGAAGATTTTTAAAGTTTTCTATACAGATATATAGGGAAAATAAGCCTCGCCCCTTGGCGGCCATGTTTTTTGACGAATCCAAATGGCTTGAACAATCTTGGTAGAGGATAACCAAAGGAACATTTCTGCAAAATTATATTGAAACTGGTCCAGTGGTTTCTGATGAGAAGACTTTTAAAGTTTTCTATATAGATATATAGGGAAAATAAGCCCTGCCCCCTGGCGGCCATGTTTTTTTTACGAATCCAAATGTCTTGAACAATCTTGGTAGAGGATCACCAAAGAAAGATTTCTGCAAAATTATATTGAAATCTGTCTAGTGGTTTCTGACAAGAAGATTTTTAAAGTTTTCTATACAGATATATAGGGAAAATAAGCCTCGCCCCTTGGCGGCCATGTTTTTTGACGAATCCAAAAGGCTTGAACAATCTTCCTAGAGGATCACCAAAGGAACATTTCTGCAAAATTATATTGAAATCGGTCCAGTGGTTTCTGACAAGAAGATTTTTAAAGTTTTCTATATAGATATATAGGGAAAATAAGCCCCGCCCCCTGGCGGCCATGTTTTTTGACGAATCCAAATGGCTTGAACAATATTGGTAGAGGATCACCAAAGGAACATTTCTGCAAAATTTTATTGAAATCGGTCCAGTGGTTTCTGACAAGAAGATTTTTTGAATTTTTAGTTAAAAAATCTATTTTTAGCTCCTGTGACCTAGATATGCAATGGACCGGAACCATTTGAACAACTTTGAAAGAGGATCAACCAAGGATCATTCCTGTGAAATTTGGTCAAAATCCAATTAGTGGTTTAGGAGGAGATGTTGTTTAAAGATTGTGAACGGATGGACGGACGGACGGACAGACGGATGACGACGACGACGGACGGTGAGTGATCACAATACCTCACCTTCAGCCTTCGGCTCAGGTGAGCTAAAAAGGTCAAATATGAACAAATTTTCTTGGTCAATTTGGTCAGTAAACATAGCTCCAGAGATAAATGGAGTATTTTTCATATTTTTAATATATCTCCCTGAAAATATACATTGTCGGTACTCATTGAAGTACTTCAGAAAGGCACTGCTTCAGGTAGGAAGTTATCTGAAAATCTAATTTTCTTATTTATCCCCGAAAATGTACATTGTGGGAACTCATTAGAAGCACCTTAGTGAGGCACTTCTAATAAGAACTACAACATATGTTTTTGCAGAAAAATAAGAAAAATATCTTCACTTTTGGGTTGAAAAAGCATCTTATCAGGAGATCTGTATAAATTCAGACCAGACAGGAAATCAGTTTTTGATTTACGTATTACAATTTTTCCACTACATTCCACGGTCAAGTTTATATGTATTTATGTCTACATCTAAAAGCATCTGATAAGTATAGCTTGCTTTCCATAAATTCTAACATTATCATGCTGATTTCTTCTCAAATAGTCCGCAAAAAAAGTCTTATGGGGTATCCTGATAAACAATATTCTTATGTCTCCAGAAAACCATGTCTTGGAATTGCTGCAATAAGACAATTCTAATCAGTATCTAAACCTTTGTTGTTGTGGAGAAATAACAACATATTTTTGCTGAAAAAATCATATCTAGAGTTCATCATGAAAACATGCCTATATAATTTTGACCCCTTTAAACCCCACTTTTGTATTGTAAAACTGGGGTTGACAGGAATATACATTACTGTATTTTTCTTATTTTGCTAAAACAAATATAGATTGTGGATACTTGTTAGAACTGCCTCACTGAAGCTGTTCTAATGGGTACCTACAATCTATGTTTTGAGCAGAAATATGAAAAATATCAGAATTTTTTATCTGAAAATTTTCCTTTTTTGGTTGAAAAATGTTCAATATATTTGAATAGGCATGTTTTCATAATGTATAACTCTAGATATTCTAATGGGTACCTACAATCTATGTTTTGAGCAGAAATATGAAAAATATCAGAATTTTTTATCTGAAAATTTTCCTTTTTTGGTTGAAAAATGTTCAATATATTTGAATAGGCATGTTTTCATAATGTATAACTCTAGATATTCTAATGGGTACCTACAATCTATGTTTTGAGCAGAAATATGAAAAATATCAGAATTTTTTATCTGAAAATTTTCCTTTTTTGGTTGAAAAATGTTCAATATATTTGAATAGGCATGTTTTCATAATGTATAACTCTAGATATAATTTTTTTTAGTCGAGAAGTGTTCTATTTGATGTTAATGAATCTTAGCAATATTTACATTAACAGATTTCCTACAAGTAATGCTGCTATCTAAGTTGCTTCTTGTTTCTGCAACAGTAGAAATTTTTCTTGACAGAATTTGTGTTGTTCAGATATTGCAATAACTCTATGTATTGAATTAAGATCCTCTGAGCAAGAATTGTACACCCCGGTAAGACAACTCTTGGGAATGACCAAGAGCAGAAATTGTGCACCTTTTCAATGCTGTTCCAGACTGCTTATTCCTTCATAATAGAAGCCTTCTGCCTGGTTCCCCAAGTACTCATTAACAGCATCTATAACGCATTCATTGCTTCCAAAATTCCTACCATGAAGGTTAGTTTTCAGGTTTGAAACAGACAGAAGTCCAAAGGGGCTAAAGCTGTAGAATACGAGGGAAGAAGAAGGACCTCAAAGCTGCATTTAGTCACAGAAGCCATAGCAACTTGAGAGGTGTGGGCCGGTGCATTATCTTGCAAGAGCAGAACACCTCGAGTCAACTTTCTTCTTTTCTTCACAACCTCCTGACCTTAGTTCTTCTGCATAATATGCATCATTTATCATGCAATCTTCCTCAATATAATCCACCATGATAATGCCCTGAATATCCCAAAAGATAGAGGCCATCACCTTTCCTGCTGAAGAAGCTCTCTTACTTCTTAGAAGGGAGTGAGCCATGGTGCTTCTACTGCATACACAGCTTTTTGGCCGAAGGATCAGTGAAGGTCCCAAGTCTCATACTGGATCATAACTTGACATAAAATCCTCAGGGTCATCTTTACAGAGAGACAGAAGATATCAAGCCTGCTCTTCTTCTGATCAACATCCTTGGGACCCATCTAGCTGAGACCTTGGAAATCCCTAAGAGATCGGTTAAGATAGACTGAACTGCCCCAAAACTTATGCCTATTTGTCTAGCAATATCATGCAGGCTTCTTCTCCTGTCACACATGATCATAATCCTCCAAGCTCTCTCTCCCTCTCCTAAATTCAGGAGCCCATTTCTTCACCGTGCTGCAAGAAAGAGACTCATTCCCAAGGTGTTAATGAAGTCGTCATGAATTTCCTTTGGGGACATGCCCTTCTTACAGAAGTACTCTATGACTGCTGTAACGTCAATTTTGTCCACTTTCTCAGTTTAACACACCCTTCTTCTGTTTGCAGCGAATTCCTACTGAAATTGATAGCTTTGAAATTTTATTCGTTCTTCCAAAAATGTTGAATATGATAAAATTATCAACTGATTGGGGTTTGGGATATTTGACCAGGGTCTACACTGTTTGTAACCCATCTAACACTTGTTTAGACAGTCAAGATGTAGTCAACAGAATAGTCAAATGGACTTCTTGAAAATTTCAGGATAATTAATGTAAGGTTATCAGGTGTCCCAATACCGTATTTACCTTAAGTGTTGGGACACCTTATCTACTTACCATACTTGTCCTAAAATTTGAAATAGCCCATTCTACTACCTATTGATATGTCTAAAATATTGCTGTATGTATTGCTAACAGTGAAGACCCTGATCAGATGCCCTATTCTGTGGTGTCTGGTCTGGGTCTACACTGTTTGCAAAGACCTATCTGTTCCATTACTTGGGGTTATTAGGGTACTTAGGGAACATACAGTACCTACAAGATTTGATCTGGTGCAAATTAATCATTACCAGTATTATTAACACATTATGAACTACCATATTCGACCTAATTACGGCACTGTGCTCTCAGGTTTTTCAAAATTACTGGGAAAACGTGTGGTAAAGTATGTATCTACCTACTAAGGGTACACTTTAAAAAAAGATGAGCAAAGTACTTACTTGAGGATGTTTATGCGATTTTTTTTCTGATTTTCTTGATAAATGTAGTTGATGCAATTCAAATGGGTACCCACAACACGCCTTTATAAAGAAGTAGACAAAAAGTACACTGGCTGTAACTTGAAGACTATGGAATTGTTTAACTGTGTGTTTGACTGTGCACTTATAGGGGTATGTGCGGTAATTAGGTCAAATATGGTATGTTGGACTCCTTCAAAACAATGTTCTAAAATCTCTTTAGAATTAACTCAACCTGGGATCTCTTTAGAATAAATTCATTTTGGGGTCTCAGTGGAATTATAATTTTCTGGAATCTCATTAGAGCAATCTCATTTCAGGATCTCATTACAATAAACTAATTCTGGGGTCTTGTTAGAATAAACTTATTCTGGAATCTCATTAGAACTATCTCATTCTAGGTTCTTATTAGAATAAATGCATTCTGGGGTCTCATTAGAATAAACATGTTTGATTCTCATTAGAATAATTTCATTCTAAGATCCCATTAGAATAAATGCATTATGGGGTCTCATGCTGTGATTTAATTAGAATAACATTCTGGAATCTAAATCAAATAATCTCATTCTTGGATCTCATAAGAATAACATCATTCTGGGATCTAGTTTGTTAATGATGAGGTTTAATGGCCCTGTCAATAATATTTTGAGCCATCTTGTGAAGAGAGTGAGAGTGAAGAAAAAATGGGACGGATGAGAAAAAGGTCTCAACCCCTGACCCCTAGGTTATGAAACTTTTTTCATGCTCAACTCAGCTGAGCATGAAATTTGGCCTGCTAATAAATCTCAAATTACTAACCATTGCAAATTCTTTCTTGCTAAACATAGCTGAGCATGAAATTTTTTTCTGCTAATAAATATGAAAGTACCAATTATTGTTGGCATTTTCATGTTTATTAGCAGAGAAAATCTCATGCTCAGCTGAACTGAGCATGAAAAAAGTTTTATAATTTTACTTCCAAAAGGCAATAATGGCAGAACCAATACTGACCAACCCTCAAATGATGATGATGATTTGTTAGTTTACATCCCTTTTAACATTATTTATAAGTCATATAAAGCTGATGTAAAGGTGATAATGAATGTCTCTGTGCCATAAGAAACAATCATGAGCTAAATTCTGCCTGCTGCAGGATTTGAACCCAGGAGCTCATGGTCCAAAGTTGGGAGCACTAGCCACTTGGGCATTCAACCAACCAACCCATTGACAGTTTCAGCAGGAAGATCCACTACCCTATTACCCACATTCAGATTCTGGGGCCTCATTAGAATAAAGTCATCCTGTGTTCCTATTAGAATTATCTCATTCTAGGATGTCATTAAACTCATTATGGTTCTTATTAGAACTACCTCATTCTGAGTTAGCTTTAACTCATTCTGGAATCTCATCAGAATCAACTCTAAGACTGGATTTGTACAAGATGCCAGTGTCTATGTTTTCATGTAAAAATAAAAATATTACCAATATTTTTTATCTCAAAAATAACAACAAACTGAATTATCATGTCAGGAAATGTTCCTGCCGAGATCCAATTTTCAGGAATTAATCAAGTTTTCTTGTGCATGTGTGAGTCTGACTGAGAATCAATCCATTATCAAAGCAATACTTGTATGATTAATTTTCTGCTTTGTGTAGTGAAATTAAATAATTTTACTCAAAAAATTCCAGAAGACATAGTCTTAGGGCTTTTAATTATTTTCAGAGATGTCTTCTTACAGATTAAGAGTTTTCCATTAGTTTACTGCAGCTGTACTGAATTAATCCTTAAAGTGGCAAGCGCAATTTGCAGCAGGCAACATTCATATTTTTTTTTTATATTTTTTTTTTCAAAGAAAACAAGTCTTGACATTTCTTGTGAACTGTTGGCCAGAACTGTGCATCTGATCTGGATCTACATTGTTTGCCAAATAACCTTTTGGGGACCTCCAAATTAAAATGAGTTAAAATGCCAAGCAAAGTTTGTAGCAGACAACATACTGCAATGGTGGTATCAGGTAAATTTTTTTCATATTTCTCCACGAAACATGTTGTGGGTACACAATAGAAGGTCCTTGCTGAGGCACTCCTAATGAATACCAACAACATATGTTTTCATAGAGAAATAAGAAAAATATCAATAAAAGCATCTTATCTAGAGGATACTGACATGGTTTTTTTTTTTTTCTTTTATTTTGCAGAGAAAATAAATCTGATCAGGGTCTACACTGTTTGCATTAACTACAGGAATTTCTGTAAAACATACTAATAATAATCAAAGTACTGACAGCACTAGTGGGTCGATTGTTCCTGAGTGTATGCTGGAAAAATGGTCCTGAACGGGGACTTTAACCCTTGTCATGCCGAATAAATTAAGGTGCCATGCTCATTTCTAATTTTCAGTGATACAAATTCACATACTTAATGACAAAAGTGCAGATCCAGATCAGTTGACTTTTTCAGCAGCCAACTGATCTAGATCTATACTGTGCAATAGCAGGGCATATCCAGGTTCAGCAAGACCAAGGTTAAGCCTGTAATTTAAGCAAACAGTGCGGACAATGATCAGACCCTGCATTCTGTGGCATCATATCTGACGCTACACTGTTTGCCAATGTCCCAGTACAGGTTTTACAGATAACCCTCTTTACATGGCACTCTGACAGCATGGTGACAAGAATAGCAAGGTTATAAATAACAGTTACATGGATTTCTTATGACAAGGCAGTTTGATTTCATTGGTCAATGATAATCACATGTACAACAGTCTTAAGAAAAGTTTGGTTTATATATACTTTGGCTCAACTGTAAACAATCAACCCAAATACTAACCACACACCCTGCTATTGGAAATAAACTGGTCCAGAGTTGTGGTAGAAGAGTCCATTTAATGTAAATGGGTTAAGGGTTAACAACAGACAATTCAAGCACATAAGTTTCCTGATAAGGAGTGTAAATTTTAGTTACTGTTTAAATCTTAAGTATTCAGACATACTGGCCTCAGCAAACAATGTAAACCCAGATCATACACCACAGAATGGAGTGTCAAATCAGGGTCTATACTAAGTGCAACTTATCCAACAAGTTTTAGGCACATATACATTTAGCTAAACCTTAGGACAAGTATTCAGACAGACAGGACTAAGCAAACAGTGCAGACCCAGATCAGATGCTGCAGAATACTGTTTGTAATTCATCTAGCACAATTTTAGACAAGCCTCAGTTCTATGACTGTATGGGTGATGATGTGAGATATTTGATAATTTCTTCAAATACATTCTAAAAGAAATGACCTTTGAAAGCTTTTGTTGATTTATTGTGTTGGGGTTTAATGACACTTCAACCCTTGTGGGTCATTTTGTATCATCTCCCAAAGAAAGAGAGAAAAGAGATACAGAGGAGATAAAGAGGAGAGGGATAGGGAAGAAAGAGGGAAATAAAAGAAAGTGAAGGAACAGAAAAAAATAACATTACCCCTCTACTCTTACCTATTGCATGGGAAGCCAATATCAGTTGGACACCCAGTGACAAAAGCAACAGGACACCTTCACCTCACCCAACCACCCCTACCTTTGAAAGCAATGAACAAACACACACAACTGAAAATTCCTGAAATGTCCATGCTTTCTGGGCCAGACTAGCTAGTTTCAGCCAATTAGGTCTTATCAAAGACCTGCAGCTGCTCAGGACTCCAAATGTGCTGCCTCCTTCCATATTTCATTTTTCTTCCTTTTCATTGGATGTCTAACAAAGAGACTATTGGGCTGTTAAGCTATTTTGGAAAAGTTGCAAACTAAAATATATGTTATACCACAGCAAAACTGAGGAATCTACACCCTTAATGTTTGAAGGAACAGGCCAATGCTTTAAATGGGAATCTTGTCAGGACCTGTTCGAGTTCCTTTATCACTGACAATATGGCATAAGTACTGCATGTGTGTCTGTCTGAAAGAACTCATACTTAGAGCCTTCAGAATTTGAGCTGTCTAAAAACACGTTCCAGATGTTGAAGATGCTGGATGAAGGATTTACTGAAGACTGGTAATATCACCTAGATAGATTAAGCAATGCTCTATGAATTAGCCTCTGAAAAGTAACAGGAGCATTGGTCAAGCCAAATGACATACAATTACACTCAAAGAAATATACTAGTCCAACAGAAAATGCTATCTTACATTTTTACAGTTTCTTTGATCCTAATTTGCAGGTAGTCAGACCTGAAACAAATTCAGAAAAAAAAATATTTAAACCCAGACAGTTTGTCTATTGTTTTTTCAGTTCTGTAGATCTGCTAGAGATATATGCAGCCTTGCAAACTACAGCGCTGTATATGAAGAGACTTAATAAAACTGAGTCTCCAATTTTCATTCTTTTGTGTGTTCTTTGTTTCCAAGGGCAAACTTTTAGATTATTATTTCCACTAAAAAAAGTAAAAAAAAAAAAATAATAAAAAATGATTTCTGAAAAAATGGGTTCTTTGGAGGCAAAAACATATCAAATAAATAAAAACTCTGCTTCACTGAATCAGTTCTCAAAAAATAATGCTAACACCTAGTCCATGGCTGAGCAATATCTTATTTTCAAACAATTCCAAATGAGCTCAGTGATCCAAAAGGACCAGAAAGTATAAACTAGAATCAAGCAAAAGGGGAGATGCTTTACAGCTGCCACAAATCACTTAACCCTTAAAGCGCCAATCACAACAATTGTCGTCTGCTTTGTCATCTGCTTGTGATTCTTAAAGTCATTTTTTGCAAACAGTGTGGACCCAGATCAGACTGCTCCTCTAGGAGCAGTCTGATCTGGGTCCACACTGTTTGCCAGTATGCAAAAATAGGTTTGAAAAGTTTGCAACAATATTCAGCAGACGACATAAACAGATGACATTTTCAGACGCAGTTTTTCTTGGCGCTTTAAGGGTTAACAACAATAATTGTAGTACAGATAGTTCTGAAAAGAGGGATCCTTTAGAAGCAATTCAGACCTTAAATAAATGAGAATAGCAGACCCATAATTTTTTTGCTATTTTTAAACTTTTCAGACTTTATGATGGCGCTGACTTAAAAACTATTCGTTTAGATAGTCTGGGCTGGAACTTTTTATGTCTGTTTCTTGGCCAACCAGGGTTCAAATGGTGGTTTTCTTTTGCTGCAGTATTTCTGTTGTGTTGTTTGACACCCCAGGATCTGCAATTGTCTCAACATGTTGTTTCTGTTGAGTCCTCATCTTTGCCTCATTATAGGTTTTAACTGTCATTTATTTGTTGCCCGTAATGATTCATGGATGAGTTGAAGACATTCACACAGAAACAACAAATATAGGTTTTTTCTTTCACCACAATGGAAACTGAGAGCAAGGAAACTCATAAAGCTAGCTTAAGCCCCCAAGTAATTTATTTCTGACTGTTCCAAGGTGCTACTTTTATTGTTGTACTTTCTGTTAAAAGTTCTGTAGTGTTTTACTCACAAATGTTTTTCTTTTAACAATTACATGTATGTAAGTTAACCCTTGCCCTGCTTAAAAACATGCCATGCCCACTTCTAATTTTCATCCAATCAGATTACCTGATCCAGGCTGTTGATATAAATTCACATACTTAATGACAAACAGTGCAGATCCAGATCAGTTGTATTCTCCAGAAGTCATCTGAGTTGGATCTGTACTGTTTGCAAAAGCAGGGCGTACCTGGGTTCAGCAGGACTAGGGTTAAAGATATATTCAGTTAAATTTGGGTAACAGTTGCCACCTTTTTTTGAAAGGGCTGCCAAATCTGCTTGCCATTCTCTTCTTTTTTGTGATTGTTTGATTGTATTTGTCTATCTTTCCCTTTGATGTTGAGAACTTGATGTGATCCTGAGTTCACTTATTTACTTTGAACAACATGACGCAATTTCTGTCAAACATAAAAAACAAATTGGATGTAAACAGTATTTAATTAAATTCAGAAATATTTTAAATCATTTTAAGTGATAATACAAGCATAATACAATATTTACTGCCACAGAACCCAACTTTCTTTTGTTTATTGTGTAGCTGCTGTTACAACTAATGTCATTCTGATTAGTTTCTCTGATGCTATATATTTTGGTTCCTCTCCATCAAATTAACATCATTAGTCTTCTACTACCAGGAAATGACCATCACATTCCTTCAGGACAGATATAACAACAAACTTGTACATTAAGACTTCTATTAGGCACTGTCTCATGTGAAACACATCATGTGAAAAGGTTGTCAATCGACTGCATGTGGAAAGTGAAAACCCAGATTCTGATAAGTAGAAAGCAAAGACCCTGATCAGACTGTGCAGATGCACAGTCTGATCAGGGTCTTTTCTTCCTACTTATCAGAATCACTAGATATTGTAGAACATATTGATGATCAGGCTGTAGGGATATACAGGCTGGTCAGGGCTTTTGTTGTATTCCGTTCACATCACAAAGCTCATGTAGTCACATTATATCTTTGAACAGTCACCAGCAAATCTGCTTTGTAGTAGAAGTGAACATAACGGCTCACACCTGTCTGCTGCTGTGCTATCCAATCAGGGTGTTTACACATACTTTATTGATGTTTTGATAATCTAAACTGGATGGTAGAGGTCCTGCTTAGAGTGCATCCACACCTATGATCACAGCCATCATTGTCTAGTATGGCTAAAGGGAGACTTTCTTTTGAAATAGCTTATTGATGCTACATCACAAAAGGTGCCTCCACAGAGCACTGGGAACAAACAAAGTACAGATCAGCCTTATATCCACACATCAGGCCTTTTCTTGTTTTTCTTTTGCTAAAAGATTCTACAGCAACCAGGGCCCAGTTGTTCAAAACTAACGATGTTGTTAGTTAACATATCAAATATGCTAAAATTTTTGCTGAAAAAATGTGAGTAGTTGCATTTGCAAAAGCTACTCACATTTGTTCAGCAAAAATACCTGTAAATTTAATATTGTACTCACTAGAATAGTTAACATTTTGACCACTAACGAGCTCGTTAAGCTAACAATGCTTTGAACAACTGGGCCCTGGCATACTCTGGATGATCAATAATGGATATGATAGGACTGAGTTGAAGTGCATGCTTATCTAGGCCTTGATATAGGAATCTGAATGTGCCCAAAGTCATGTTTTCAAATGGTTGCAGCATATATGTACATCACAGGGAAAAAGGTCATTAGGACCTATACACGACAAAGACCAAGATTAGTGTGTGTGTCCAGTCCATCTAATCAATTTCCCTGTTTTTCAACATACTATATAGTATCCATTAATTCTGTAAGCAGATAATGAAGGCCCTGATCAAACTGTGCACATGTGCAGGCTGATCTGAGCCTTCTTTGTCTGAATACAAAATAAGGACTCATTTCATGTGCCATTGATCATATATAAAACCAATATTAGCTTGTTAGAATTACAAGTAGACAGTTCAGACAGAGAAACTGGGTCAAGAATTGTCCAGCAGGTCTAAGGATTCATCAAAGTGCCAAAGGAAGACACTTCAGAGAATGATATTAACTCCTAGCATGCTGTAAGCAATATTAGCTGCCAGTATATACCTCCAGATAAGCACACACTGTATTTGCCCCTTTAACCCATTGTATACTGAATGGACTCTCCCACACTATATATTGGAAGAGTCCAATTTCAATTTTAGGTAAGTCCAGCTATGAGATTTACATATTCATAGAGAAAAATGGCTAAACTATTTGCAAACAGTGGAGACCCTGATCAGATGCCGCATTCTGTGGCATCTGATCTGGGTCTGCACTGTTTGCCAATTACCCTTTTACAGGTTTCCTGGCTACAATGGGTTAACAGCATGCTGGGTAAAAATTCAGCAGATCACATTCTGGACTATTCAAACTGTCTCCTTAAATCTTCTTATTTTTCCCAGAAAATGGGCTCTGACATTTCATACAAACTGCACCTTAACATTTTTCGTATTTTCTCCAGAAAATAGGCTTTGTCATTTCAAGTAAATTGTCTCCTAAGCAAATTGTGTTGAGATTTTATGGCCCAATCAACCCATTAGGATCATGTTGAGTGTGGTCAGTTTACTTAACCACACTTTTTCCTGGGCAGGCTTAGTCCTCTAAGGGGTTAACCAGTACTTGTGAACAAAACTGACAACTGCCCTACTTGATTCACCAGAAGGGAGAGAATGACAGCAGAAAATATTCCATGATCAATCTCCAGGAAAGAATGTTGCCAGACCTGGCAGGGATAAAACCCACTATTTCCTGGTCACCAATAGGACGCGCATCCGACTGAATGACTGAGGCCGGCTTGCCATCTGTTGAATCTTAGTAACCAGAGAGTAGTAAAGCTTAAGTGCCCTAGGTTCTTAGAAAGAGGAAAAATAAGAGGTCAGTTATTTAGTACTTATCTGTTGAAAAGATGGCTGTATGAAATATAGGGTAATAAATGGATAGATTCATATACAGATAACTTGCTATACTACTTGTGGCAGCTGAGCCAGCAATGAATGACAGAAATATCCCTCTAGGATAATTGGTAGTCTTATTTATTTCAGTTTCTCATCATTGGAAAGAAGGGGTCTTATACATGATTTTTATTACTAAATTGGCGGGGCCCTTATATGAGCAGGGATTCTTATAGGGATAATTTTTAATTAAACTGTTAATTTAGGATCATTTTTATACTTTTTTCTGATGCTCAGTGGAAATGACTCATGAAGATGACTCCAGTGAGGACCCACAAGGTATCATAGCTCCAGGTATCAGGCAAATATTTTTGTTTTCTACATGAAAACATATGTTATGGTACTCATTAGAGGCACCTCAGCAAGGTGCTGTGGTACTCATTAGAAGCACCTCACCATAATGCTGTATGACCCACAGCATTATGCTTTCATGGAAAAATGACCAAAATATCAATAATATTATTTCAGGTTGAAAAGATACCCCTTGCATAGAAACCAAAACATAATGGACAGACAGACAGAGGGACACAAAAACAGTATACCCCACCCCCCCCTCCCACACACACACACACAAACACAGTGTGCGGAGAGTATGAAAACTGATGTGCAAGATCTGGTCAACATCAATGCATATGGTTGAATTCCATCAAATTTTTCCCAAGATATTGAATGGAAACAAAACTGACAATAACCAAAGACCATAACTGTGATGTATATATGCAAAAAACTTATGTGTAACAATCCTAAGCTAGATCTGGTCAATGTCAATACAAAATTTGGTCAGATTCCATCAATTCCTTCTCAAGATATTGAACCAAAACGAAATTCTGATGATAATCGAGGGCCATAACTGTGTTGTAAATTTGTGAAAAATTGATGCCATAGCTGTGTTGTATATTTGTGAAAATTTGATGCCTAACAATTTCTACCTAGACCTGTTTAACCTCAATGTATATGCAAAATTTGATCAAATTCCATCCATTCCTTCAAAAGATATTGAGCCGAAATGAAATTTTGACAATAACTAACGGCCATAACTGTGCTGTAAATTTTCAAAAATGGAGGCATAACAATCTGAACCTAGGTCTGGTTAAGATCAAAGCATATGCAAAATTTTATCAAATATCATCTGATGTTCACCAAGGGCCATAACTGTGTTGTAATTTGTGAAAATGGACACTTAACAATCCCAATCTAGGTCTGGTTAAGGTCAATGCATACGCAAAATTTCATCAAATTCTATCAATTCCTTCACATGATATTGAGTGAAAACAAAATTCTGACATTAATCAAGGGCCATAACTGTGTTGTAAATTTGCAAAAATGGACATGTAACAATCCAAACCTAGAACAGGTAAAGGTCAATGCATATGCAAAATTGGATCAAATTCCATTAATTCGTTCACAAGATACTGAGTGGAAACAAAATTTTGACAATAACAACAGGCCATATCTGTGTAAATTTGTGAAAAATTGACGCATAACTTTCCCAACCTAGATCTGGTTAAGGTTAATGCATAATGCAAAATGAAACCAAATTCCATCGATTTGTTCACAAGATATTGAGCGGAAACAAAATTCTGATGTTAACAAAGAGCCATAGCTGTGTTCTAAATTTGCCAAAATGGACGCATAACAATCCCAACCTAGTTCTGGTTAAGGTCAATGCATATGTGAAATTTGATCAAATTCCACGGATTGGTTCACAAGATATTGAGCGGAAATGAAATTCTGACATTAACAAAGGGCCATAACTGTGTTGTAACTTTGCAAAAATGGACATGTAAAAATGCAAACCTAGATCTGGTCAAGGTAAATGCATATGCAAAATTTGATCAAATTCCATTGATTCTTTCACGAGATACTGAGCCTTAACCAAGGGCCATAACTGTGTTGTAAATTTGCGAAAATTGACACATAACAATCCCAGCCTAGATGAAGTCAGCTGAATATGCAAAATTGGTTTAATTTTATAAATTTGTTCTCAAGATATTGAGCGGAAACAAACTCGAAATCACGGAATCAAGCACAACCTGAAAACAGTATACCCCCCATACCCCCCCACCCCATACTTCGTATGCAGGGGGTATAAAAAGTGCCTTATCTGGAGCTATGAGGATGTTTTGGTGGAAAAAAAACAACAACAAAAATATCTTCTGAATAACTCTTTTCATGTCTGTTGGTATATTTTACAGTATCAATGGTTCTGTGTGTAGACAGCAAAGACCCCAATCAAACTGTGCAGGCTGATATTCGCAGGCCAAAAACACTTTTCCCTGTAGCACAGCTCATATTTACCCACCATCTGCAGCAGGGCTCTGGAAATTTTGAAATCTGAATCGGTCCAGCCGATGACGATGACGTCATCAATGAACCCATTTCCAAAAAAAAAAAAAAAAATATGTATATATCACCTGTCACGAAAACTAATGACAATTGGCAGTCCTATAACTCCTTTTAAAAATACTCCTCAACTCCGTTATATGACGGAAGTCCGGGTATAACAAGCATGATCAAAGCTGGCGTCATCAATAAATACAGTCAGGTTTGTAAAAAGGAAGAAAAAAAAAACAAACAAAAAATACGGTTTTGTTGTTATTTCCACCTCCGCAGGGTTTTCCTAAACTATTTATAAAAAAAACTGATTCCCATCTTGTATAAGCGCGAAGACGGAGGGAAACAGGAGAGACGGAACGAAACGACTTTCATGGAACTAATTAGGTCTAATAAAAAAGGCCTGCGCCACGGGCGGTTTTGCAGTTTTCAGTGTTTCAAGATTTGATCAGACTGCTTAAATTTTAAGCACTGACCAATCTTGTCTAGCGCAAGTGGTGCATTACTTATTTTTACCGTGCAATCTACCCTGAATTATACTCGCGTGTTACGGCAATCAACAACAAAAAAAAAAAAAAAAAAAAAAGAAAAAAAGAAGCAATCAATAATACCCAGATCAGACGCCGTTGTATGCGAAATCTGATCAGGACGTACACGGTTTGGGAATTCATTTATTGAATCTGGGACCGACAAACCGTGTTGATCAAAACAAAAAAGAAGAGGAAGAAAAAGGGTGCGTTCAAGCGGTGCATTCTTTTATCACTCTCAGTAAAGCAACCTTTGATCTTTTGGACACGCCGTCTGCACCTGGATGTTTTGCAGTCTCAAGTGTATTCACACGTGTCACACAAACGGATTAATTATCAGATGATTCGTGTTAATCGCTTGTTTACCGCACAAAGGTCAGTGAAGTGTTGATTTTTTGACAATGTTTGGATAATGATGTAATTAATTTGTGCTGCGGTAGGTTGCCGTTATTCAGCTGTCTCTCCAATATACATGTCAAATGACCGTTTAGAGCCTTTTAACTACCATAATATCGCATTTAAAAGGTGCGCGGACGTTGTCAGTTTGGGAAGACTTGACCGTTTGTGATTTTTTAGACATCATTGATTCGTGAAAATTGGTTGGTTGGGGGAAAATGGGGTTCAAGGCACAAACCTGTTGGACCGATTTATTAGCGTTTTGGGGTGTTTGAAATCGGTCCAGAATTCTTAATTTCGGTCCAGACTGACTATTTTTCCGGTTTTCCCGAGCCCTGATCTGCAGCAAGATTGGTTTAACAAATTTATAGCAGACAACATTCTAAAATTGATTTTGTTATTTTTTCTGAGAAATTAAGATGACATTTCATTTAAATCCTAGGCAGATGATTCATATGAAATATTGAGCCTAATTTTCTCTGAAAAATCAAACAAATCAAAATGTCATCTGCTGCTACTGTGATCAGCATTGTAAGGGTTAATCAAGGCTGATTTAACCTGTCTGCAGCAAGGTGGATTTAACACTGACCATGCTATGGGAGGATTCAGCAGACGACAAACTGATACTTTTCTTGTTTTTCCCAAAGTGTCATGCAATTTGTCTCCTAAGAAGACAATTTGCATGAAGTGACAAATCCTATTTTCAAGGAAAAATAAGAAAAATGTCTCTAAATGTTGTCTGCTGAAATTTTTACCCAGCATGCAAAACGTTAATCTTACACTCCCTTGGCAATGTGAGCAGACAACAAATTGGCAATGTTTTTCATCTTTTTCCCAGATAATAGGGTTTGACATTTCATGCAAACTAGAAGACTATTTGCTTGAAATTTCAAAGCCTGTTTTCTAGGAAAAATATTTCAAAAGTTCATCTACTGAAATGCTAAGGGTTATACATTTAGATGCCAGCAAAAAGGCAGTTGCAATACGTCATAGGTAAAAATGCAAGATGCGGTAAGAGGATTGGACAAAGTCAAATTAACCCTTGTCCTGTTGAATAAACTAAGATGCCATGCCTACTTCCAATTTTCAGCCAATCAGATTACTTGATCCAGTTTGTTGATACAAATTCACATACTTAATGGCAAACAGTGCAGATCCAGATCAACTAATCTGGATCTACACAGGGTATATCCGGGCTCAGCAGGACAAGGGTTAAAGTCCCAATGTTCATTAACAGACTTTTTACTTAAAAAATGTCCAGCAACTAGCCAAGGAGGCTCCTCTGTTGCAAAATGTCAAGCCTTATTTTCTGCATATACCTAGAAGACACATGGCCGAGCACATTTCAAACTGTTGTCTTCTGAACATGCAAAATGTTAATCTTAACCCTTGTCTTGCTGAACCTGGATATACCCTGCCTTTGCAAACAGTGTAGATCCAGATCAGTTGGCTTCTTCAGAAGCCAACTGATCTGGATCTACACTGTTTGCCATTCAGTATGTAAATTTATATCAACAATCTGGATCAAGTAACCTGATTGGCTGAAAATTAGAAGTGGGGCTGGCATCTTAATTTACTCAGCAGGACAAGGGTTAAAGCACCATTCAAAATTGTACTAGATCATATTTCTAGTTTGTTTCTTAATTTTCTTTTAAAAAAATAAGGCTTGAAAGTTTATGTGTATTATCTGCAGTCAATTCACATGAAATGTCAAGCATTATTTCCTATATGAAAATTAGAATGTTGTTTACTTCAGTTGTGATTGGTGCTTTAAAGGTTAACAAAAAAGATATATTCATAGTCACATGAAGTAATATGGCCCAACAAGCTGACATATCGACTGAAAACAGCAATTTGTTCTCTGATGAAGCCACAAGACAGAAAAGCTATCAACACCAATTTAGAGAGACTAAGAGTCTAACCATTATCACAAAAAACTCTATTACTTGTCACACGCTAACTGTAAATATTAGCACATAACATTTGCCTAGTCCTTCCCCAATGAGATCATTACAGCTCCAGATAAGATGGTGAGATAGTCACAGCTCCAGATAAGATGGTGTATTGGGTAAATACTTTTGGAAAAAACTGGGCCCAATTGTTCAAAACTAACGATGTCATTAGTTAACATATTGTTTAATCTTTGATCATTTAATATGACATATATGCTAAATTTTTTTTGCTGAAAAAATGTGAGTAGCTTTTGCATTTGCAAAAGCTACTCACATTTTTTAGCAAAAATACCTGGGAATTAGATATTGTACTTACTAGAACAGTTAGCATTTTCACCACTAACAAGCTTGTTAAGCTAATGATGCTTTGAACAACTGGGCCCAGGACCTTATCTGGTGCTATGGATAGCTCTGGGAATAACGACTACCTACAAAATAAGAGCTGTCACAGGACAGGGTAGCATACCTGAATTGCGCTATAATTTTTTTCTAACCCTGTGACCTGACCTCAAGGTCCTCATATGGGTTGGGATGGTACAGCATAGAATTCAGTATTTAATATCAGGGCAAGTATGAACTACTTCCAGACTCTATGATGGCCCTGACTTAATGACTGTGTTGGGTTTAATGACATGTCAACACTTATAGGTCATTTTGTGTTATCTCCTAGAGAATGGGAGCTGAGAGATAAAAGAGATAGTAGAGGAGATGAAAGAGAGGGACAGAGGAGAAAGAGAAAAATGAACAAAAGTGAAGAAACAGAAGAAATAAACACTTTCCCCCCTCACTTGCTGCAAGGATAGTAGCCTTGCTCAACTGTTAGCCAGTAATAGTTGGATGCCCGGGTGAAACTTTACAGGATACTTTTGCCTCACTCAACCACTCCCGCCCTGATTTAAAATTATTCATTAGTTTGTCTGTTTCTTGGCTCACCAGGGTTCAACTGGTGGTTTTCTTTAGCTTCAGTACTCCAGTGGTGTTGTTTGACAACCCAGAGATCTTCAAATGTCTCAACATGTTGTTTCTATTGAGTCCTCACCTTTGCATAGGATTTATCTGTTGTCCATAATGATTCATGGATGAGCTAGTAGATGTCCACATTGATCAAACAAATATGTTTTTACCACTATGGAAGCTGAGTGCTAGGATTGGGATCCTGTAAAGCTAGTTTAAGCGACCCCAGTATTTCATTACTGACCATTCCAAGGCGGTACTTTCATTGTGGTACTTTTTGTTAATTGTTATGTAGTGTTTCACTTTCTAATATTTTTCTTTTAATAATTATGTAAGCTGATTATATATTTGGTTAAGTTAGGGTAACAGAATTCCCATCTTTTTGGGAAAGAGTGCCAACTCTGCTTGCAGTTTGTTCATTTTGAGGCTGCTTTATTGTATTGTTTGCCCTTCCCTTTAGTGGTGGGGGCTTGATATGGATCTGATTGTCTCCAATGGGGACAATTTGCATGAAATGTCAAATCGTGTTTTCTCTGAAAAGTAAGAAAATATCATCAATTTGTCGTCTGGTGAATTAGCCTAGAGAGTGGTAAAAGTTAAGTAAAAAAGGATCTTGTTCAATTATCAAACAGCTACGCAGAAATAGCACCTAAATTTTCATGAATATTCCTGCTTTTACATTACTTGAAACATTCATGTTTCTAATGGCCACAAACAGATGAGTATCCTGTATCTTAACCCTTTTATGCCTAGTGGACTCTTCCACCTCTCTCTATGGACTGGTCCATTTCAAATAAAAAGGGTGTCCAGTTAATTTTTATTATCACCATGTTTTGTAGAAATTCCTGTATTTAATGCAAACAGTATAGACCTTGATCAGATGCCGCAGAATGCGACATCTGATCTGGGTCTACACTGTTTGCCAATGTCTCTTTTATAGGATGCCAGGCATAAATGGGTTAAATAACTTTTAGCACCATGCTGTCAAAATTCAGCCGATAGCAAATACTCGCACATGATATTTTTCTAATTTTTCTTATTTTTTTCCAGGAATCAAAGCAGACAAATACTCGCATGATATTTTTCTTATTTTTCCTATTTTTTTCCAGAAATCAGGATTTCTTATTTCATGCAAAGAAGACAATCTGTATGAAATGTCAAACCCCAGTTTCTGGGGTATAACAAAATACTTATAAAAATGTTATCTGCTGAAACTTTTACCCAGCACGCTAAACATCAAGGAAGCAGACGTATGTAAATCAGGTCTTCTATTTTCACTACGGATATACAGATTCAAGTTTCCTGCATTTTCTTTATCTGAATAAAAGTCTGACAGATTCTGCCACAACAACTTTCAACACTTTATTCTTAATTTTAATGCCGAGCATGCTGTGTCAGAATTTCGGCAGACAACAAATTCATGATATTTTTTCCTATTTTTTTTTTCCAAGAAAATAGGCTTTGACTTTTCATGTATTTTGTCTCTACTGAGACTTGATAGTTCTGCCATTTTTTTTAAGGGAGACAACTTTTGTAACTTTTAATTTATAAATCCCCTTCCGAAAAAGGGTCTATTTCAATCCTTGTCATGATAAAACCCGATATACTCTGCCTTTACAAACAGTGTAGATCCAGATCTACAGAAGCCAACTGATCTGGATCTGCACTGTTTGAATTTGTATCAACAACCTAGATCAAGCAATCTGATTGGCTGACAATTAGAAATGCGCATGGCATCTTAATTTATTCAGCATGACAAGGATTAAAAGGAAAGAATTTGCTCCAAAGGGGAGCAAATCCATTCCTTTTAAAGTAGAGCCCTTCTCTGAAGGGAGGCAAAACAATATTGCCTTCTTTGAAAGTGCATCACATCACGGAAACATGACTATATAATTTTGATCCCCTTAAACCCCACTTTTATGTAGTAAAACTGGGGTTTACACGGGTATACATTATTTTTCTTATTTCTGCTCAAAAAACATAGATTGTGGATACTCATTAGAACAGCCTCACCTAATGAGTACCCACAATCTATGTTTTTGAGCAGAAATATGAAAAATATCAGTGTTTTTTTATCTGAAAATTTTCAGTTTTTGGAGGTGAAATTTTCTATATATTTGAATAGGCATGTTTTCGAAATGACTGCCCTGAAATGGAAGAGGTACATATCATTTATTCCTATATAGAAAATAACCTACCTTTGGATATGTTATCAATTCTTGCAGGAAATTTTTCATCAGCACCGCCACTAACTGAGAACCCAAATCTCGGCTCAAGAGGGGCAAGATTAATCTGAACAGTAAAACACCTGCAACTCTCTCCTTCATCAGTGTCCCCTGAAACTGGTACATGTGGGGGTAAGGGTTTTGCAAGGACATCCTTCTTCTTATTAGATGCCCACATAAATTTGTTAGGTTTAGGTGTGTCACCAGCATCCATTGTGTGTAAATTTTCCACAGTTTCCATACTTCCTATTTGGGAAGATGTGCAGTCATATCCATGCTTGAATCTTTGAAAGTCTTCTAAGCTTCCACCATGCTCGAATATATTGAGATTAGAAAATTCATCAGTCTTGTTTAACAGAGACTGACCACTGCTCACATGGAAACTGTTGCTATGGAAACTGTTACTGTGGTAGCTGTTGTCAAGGTGATGGTATGTACCGGTAAGTGGTACGGATACCATCATGACACTTCAATCCTGAAAAAATAAAAGCAAAATTACATGTAGAAAAAGATCTTTTAATGCTTAGCGTGTTGGGAAAAAAAAATCAGCAGACGACATTTCGAAATATTCCTTTTTTTATTTTTCCCCAAAATAGGCTTTGACCTTTCATGCAAATTGTCACCTTAATTTGCATGTAATCTCAAATCCTATCTTTTTTTTTTTTTTTTGTTTTTTTTACAAATTCTTTCCTTTTAGAGTAGACCACTTTTCAGAAGGCGCAAGGTGCAGAAAGACAAAATGGAAGTCACAAAAATTGCTTCCCTTATAAAAATGATGGAAAATCTACACCCGGTGTAGCTAATCCCATTAAACCATGTTCCTATGTATGGGGAAATAACTGCAATTGGGCAAAAAATATCAAAGATGGTAACCAAATTCCAGTAAGAATTTTGCAGGAGGTGATATCATCAAGTACAGAGCCGGAGTTATTAAACTGTTAAGGTCTGAGTCCAAAAATTAGTTATTTGACAGTGAAATATAAGTCAAGGTTAAATAAGATATAGAACTAAACAAAGTGACCATGAAATATAGGTCAAGGTCATAACATGATACCACATTATGTTAGTTCATGTTAGGGAGGCAGTATATGTAAGGTTTGATAGTTGTGTGTTTTATAAGAAATCAGCAATGGAATAAGTGCTAAAATTGGATGGATGTAAAATTGATAAAGTCATTAGAGGCTGAAATATAGGTCAAGGTCATAAAATAATGCCACATTAATTGAGAGGTATGTTAAGGAGGAGGCTGATTCTAGGTCCTATAATTAATCAGAAACGAAGCCTGGTCCACTAGAATTGCTGTAAATACTGATACATGGATAACAAACAGGTGGATGGACAGAAAACTGGGCTCCAATATCACACCTACTTTTACTGAAACAAACTAAAATAAAGCCAACAATAAATTATAAAATATCCATAGTTCTAGATGCGAGGTGTATCCAAATATGTTTATTTTTTGTTTCTCCATGAAAACATATGTTGTGGGCATGGTAAATGTCCTAACATTTCAAACACTTTATTGTATACTTTTTCGGCCTAAATTTTGCTTTTTATGTATTTCTTTCTTAAAATGCATAGTGGAATGGCAAACAGTGTAGACCCTTATCAGACTGCTCCTTCAGGAGCAGTCTGATATGGGTCTGCACTGTTTGTATATGCCATTTTGTCAGACCATTTTATGACATTTACCGTACTACTTAGAAGTGTCTCTGTGAAGCACTTCTAATGAGTACCCACAACATATGTGTTCATAGTGATACAAGAGAAAAATATCAATAATGTTTGGTTAAAAAAAGTGTAATAATCCTAAGTATTAGTACATACAGGCCTGAGCAAACAGTGTGGACCCAGATCAGATGCTGCAAAATGTGACATCAGACGGGTATACACTACTTGCTACTCATTCAGCAGTTCTAAACCACATCAACTAAGTACTGGGACAGACATGCCTGAGCAAACAGTGCAGACCCAGATCAGATGCTGCAAAATGTGGTGTCAGATGAGTCTTCACTGCTTGCCGACTCATTCAGCATTTGTAAACCACATCAACTAAATATTGGGACAGACAGGCCTGAGCAAACAGTGCAGACCCAGATCAGATGCTGCAAAATATGATATCTGATTCAGGGGCTATACAAAAGTTTTAAAGCACAACAACAATTAGAAAAATGGACTTCCTCAAATTTTAAGACAAGTATGGTAAGGAGCTAAGGTGATTTGCTTGATGAACAACTTGCAAAAGATCAAGTTGCTGCTAGCATATGCAGGCAGAAATATTAAGGCCAGAAGAGTTATTTCTCTTACTACTGGGCCAATGACAAGCATAGACATCATGAAAACACGCCTATATAGTTTTGGCCCCCATAAACAGTAAAACTGGGGTTTACAGGGGTATACATAAATTTTGTTATTTCTGCTCAAAAACATTAATTGTGGGTACTCAATAGAACCACCTTGCTGAGGCAGTTCTAACAAGTACCCACAATCTATGTTTTGAGCAGAAATATGAAAACTAACAGAGTTTTTCATCTGAAAGTTCTCATTTTTTGGTGGTAAAATTCTCAATATATTTGAATAGGTGTGTTTTCATAATGAGTATTCAATAAAATATTTTTTACCTACTGTATATTTATCCTAACTATGCAGACAGAAAGGCATAAGCAAACAGGGTAGATCCAGATGAAATGCCACAGAATACTGCATCAGATCTGGGTTTGCACTTTTTGCCACTCACTAAGCAATTTTTAGACACATTTTATGCTGCAAATTTTCTTGCAAATTGTTTCTAAAAGTTTATTCTTTCTTGTGACATAACAATACTTTAACAGTAGTTGGATTAAATTTTCATAAAAAAATAGGTAAAAGTTGAAAAAGAAAGTTTTGAAATAAATAAATAATTTCATTGTCAAAGGAACGAAGTGGACTGAACAGTTTTGACCTGCCAACCTACTCACCTGATATGGCAATTTTGATTTCTACATCTTTTGCAGATTTTGTTGTACTTGAAGATCTTATCCTGTCAAATTGACTATTTCACCTTTAATGTGTGCAGATTATTGTGATAAATATGTGACTGCTTATATATGCTGGGCTGGATACAGTTTGGAGTTCATTCAAACAAAAAAAAAAAAGAAAGAAAGAAAAAAGAAATAAAAAATAAAAAATAAATAAATAAGTAATAATAAAAATAGGAATTCTTGTTTTAGTAAATTTGAAGATTCAAATTTACCATCTAAGGAGTATCAAGACTTTAGTCTGGATTTTACCAACTATGTTTTTATTTCAAATTGGACTATTCCATTTGTGATAAAAGTGAACTCTGATATCTGGATTTAGATTCTGTGATTACCTTCTGTGACAACTGTAAACCTAGTTGTGAGCATTAACATAGAATTGACACTTTATATTTATTTGATTTTAATATTCTAGTGTGGACTCCTTCCTTCTTTAAACATAATTATATCATTTAGGTGTTCCTTTAACCCTTGTCAAGCTGAATAAATTAGATACCACACCCACTTCTAACTTTCAGCCAATCAGATTACTTGCTCCAGATTGTTGATATAAATTCACATACTTTATGGCAACCAGTGCAGATTCAGATTGGTTGGCTTCTTCAGAAGTTAACTGATCTGGATTTACACTGTTTGCAAAGACAGGATATATCTGAGTTCAGCAGGACAACCGGTAATTGTTGATACAGAAAAAAAAAAATAAAAAAAAATACATAATCAATTTCAATTTAGTCAACTGGCGTTCCTCAGTCATTAATTATCTCAGACATATCTAGACTATGGTATGCCTATAAAATGTAGTGCATAATACCCATCCAAGGGTAGTAAAAATATTTTGTTAAAATTTTAGGGCAAGCACAGAAAAGAGTTAAGGTGTCCAAATACTTTGGGCAAAAAAAAAAGTAGGTTTCCCTCAAAATGAACAGATTCATTGGAGCACAAAAGCCAAAATCTAAGTGGCATGGTTCATCTGTTGACCTTTAGCACTATCTAGGCAAAATAAGTTTTAGCTGAGATTTAACCCATTTTAGTCTGGAGAAACTCAAAAGGGAAATTGCAAACAGTGCAGACCCAGATCAGATGCCACACAGTGTGTTATCTGATCATGGTCTGCACTGTTTGCAAACAGTTTAGCCATTTTTCTCTAGGAATATCTAAATCACATAGCCTGACAAACCTAAAATTGAAACGACTCCTCCAATATATAGTGTGTAACTTGTGGGTTTATTCAGTCTAACAATCTTTTAGTCATGTTGGAATGTCATCATGTCTGGATGTGACAGTGGGAACAGATGCCCTTTTATAGTGCCACCTTACTGCAGACACATTGGCATGATACTACCACCAGTTATATTATACTAACAAGTGTGACCAGCCCTAGCTTTCTTCATAATGCTAAGCACCAAGCATAAGAGCTGCTAGTACCAATTTTGAAAGTCATAGGTATGACCTGTCTGGGGATCAAACCCACAACCTCCATTTAACTTCCTGACAATGTCTTTAAGTGCTTACTGAATGGCAAATGGTGAAAATCTTTATTAAACCGCTCCTCAGGAGCAATTTAATATGGGTCTACACAGTTTGCTAAAATTTCTGTGATAAGTATAGTATTAGCAAGATGATGATGATGATGATGATAATGATGATGATCTGGTATTTCACCAGTACATTTCTTTCAAGCCATATCGAGACAGTGAAGTGGTGATAATGAAGGACTCTTTGCAATGAAGTGCCATATAGTCATGAGTTAGTGGAATTCAAACTCAGGACATCAGGAACCTAAGTCAGAAATGCTAACCCCTCAGCCTCCTGGATGCTTCTGTCTCCTGAAACACTTTGCATGCAGGGTAAAAATTTCAGCAGACGATATTTTGAATTATTATACCTCACTTGAAATTCAAATACAAAAACCCAATAAGCCTGAGGGTGATATTTTTGACTATCACCTGCCAGGGTGGGTAGGTGATAGTCAGAAAAATATCACATGCGCAGCAGACGGTGCATGTACAGTTCATTTTCAATTCCACACTTCTGTTGTATTCTAAAATCTGCAGTGAGCCTATTAATTAATTGACTGCATGCAAAGTGCCTAGACATTTAGAATTACATAACTATCACCTACTCAGCAAGCAATATTTTTAAAATATCATTCTTATTTTTCCTAGAAAATTGGATATGACACTCGATGCAAATTGTCTCCATTGCATGAAGTGTCAGATCCTGAATTCTAAGAAAGAAAGAAAAATATCAACAATTTGTGGTCTGCTGTTTCCCATAGCATGCAAGTGAACAGTGTCAGCTTGGTTTAAACTGTCTGTCTAAATATTAACAGTAAACATAGTATTAGCAAGCTATTGAACCCTCAATTATATTTACCTTTGCATATTATCCATCATTTCTTCTTGCACCTGAAAACACAGGGAAAATAATAAAACAGAAATAACAACAAACACATACCTGACTTATCATACACAGATAGAGTAATAAAATGAAGTGACATTTGCCAGGACAATACGACAATAAAATGACCAAATGACCATGAAATTACTGTCGGCCATTGGTGCAATCTTGTTCATTGTATTTCTCGTTCCTGTCTTGTCATTCATCTTCAAATCAGCCACACAAATGAAAAGGTGTCTTTGTGTATAGCTTCAGACAAGATGATTTCTTCAAATAACAAACACCACATTTACCCTAAAAATTTGGACAGACATGCGTGATAAAAGAGTGTAGACCCATACTGTTCCTGAACGAGTCGTTTGATCAGAGTCTGGACTGTTAGCCATTCTGCTTGTTCTTTTTAGAGATATATAACCAGATACTGCATTTACTCTACATATCTGGACACCTTAACTCCTTACCATACTTGTCCTAGAATTTGTAAAAGTCTGTTCTACTATCTGTTGATGTGTTAAAAATATTGGTGGAGAAATGCCAAACAGTGTAGACCCATTCTCCTGAATCTGATCTGGATCTACACTATTTACTCAGGACTGTCCATCCTGATACTTACTCTCCTTTCAACATCTTTCTTAAAGTGGTTTTTTGCCAGGCACTTTACACAGGAGAAGTAAATTTGAAAACGTTTAGTATGATTATATGCATTTGTTGTAAGTACCCATGCACAAAAAGTTTTATTCTAGTCATTGCTTTTACTGTCCTATCCATTTATGAACAAAGCTCATCATCTTACAATGCAGAAATATCTAACTAACCTTCTCAGAAAATTAAGGAACATATTTTAAATGATCATTTCTTTATTTTTTTAACACAACAGTATAGTTCAGAAAGTTTCACAATCATATGTGAAGCCCACTCCAGAAATAAAAACATTACCCCAGATGGAAACTAAGGCTGGCACAATTAATCAGATAATCGATTAACTGATCGATAAATTCCACAAAAATGATTATCGTTACAGACTTGCTAATATTAATCTATCATTTAATTTCTGTGTCTCTTACTTTACTGTATTTACCCTTAGTATTCAGACATCTCAACTCCTTACCATACTTAATCTAAAATTTGAACATGTACTACCCAATGTTGTGTCTAAAAAGAGCTGGATGAGTGGCAAACAGTGTAGACTCTGATAAGATGCTGTGTTTGCAGCATCTCGTCTGGGTCTACACTGTTTGCTCAGGCCTGTCAGATCAAATACATGCAGTAAAGCACAATATATGGTAAGAGTCATACTCAGACAGACAGGTAAAACTATGACCAAATCTTCATTGATTACTAATCGATTGTCGATCGCAGTGGCAGGACTGCTAATCAATTATCTTTTCAGCTCTAATTAGCCAGCCTTAATGGAAACTGTGATTTGTAGTTCCAGGTAAATTCATTTTTCAACCAAAAGTATGGATTTTTTTCTTATTTCTCCATAAAAACATATATTGTCAGTACTTAGTAGAAGCACTCTCCATGAAAACATTTATTGTGGAGACTCATTCAATGTGCCTCGCTTTGGGCATTGGACCAGATCAGCCTGTGCATCCACACAGTCTGATCAGAGCTTTTGTTTTTCTATTACAGAATCCTCCGCTTGTGGGTCATTTTGTGTCATCTCCCAGAGAAAGGGAGAAAAGAGATAGAAGAGAGTAGAAGAGATGAAAGAGAGGAACAGGGAAGAAAGAGGAACAGGAATGACAGTGAAGAAATAAAAACATTCCCCCTCTACCTTTACCCGCTACAAGGATAGCAGGCCTTGCCCAACTGTAAGCCAATATCAGTTGGATGCCCTGATGACGTAAGATACACGACACCTTCGCACCACCCGATCACCCCCTTCAGTACTTCATATTATACTGACAACACCAAAGGAATCAATAGGATTGGGCAGATGTGCATGTTAATCTGGGCCTTCGGTGTTTGCATACCTCCCAAAGAACCCAGTGTTTGCATACCTCCCAAAGAACTGGTTTTACATCGCATGATTCGCATACATTTGACAAGGTCATGGTACAACTTGATGGTAAATAGGGCAGCCAGGAACTTGGCAATGTCATGTACTTTTCCTTGTGACTTCTTAACACTTAGCATGCTAGGCAAAAATTTCAGCACATGAAAATTTGAAATATTTTCTTATTTTTCCCAGAAAATAGTCTTTGACATTTCATGCAAATTATCTCTTGAGGAGACAATTTGCATGAAATGTCAAAGCATATTTTCTGGAAAAAAAAATTGGAAAAAAAGTCATTAATTTGTCATCTCTTGAATAAGCCCAGAGAGTGGTGAAGGTTAATTTGTCAAGTATCGAACAAGAGATGTAGTTATTATTCATTGAATTCATCACAGCCCTAATTATTTGAGCTAATCTACAATACAAAACACTAAAACTGTTTCTCGATCAATCACCTCTTATTATATTTCAAGAAAATAATTTAACACTGGTTTGTAAAATTGTTTTGTAAATACTTTACCCATAAAAAATAACTGTAAAGTATCTTGTTACCCACCGCATTAAGGACTTTATGTCCAATAGACAAATGTTCAATAAAACTTAAATCAATGGTATTTTATTCCCTTTATACTTTATTTATTTATTGCAGAATCCATTATCAGTGCTTTCTGAGTCTGATAGTATTTAGCCAAAGTATTCAATTTGGTTCAGTTTGGATTTTTTATGGCCCAGTCAACTCTGTAAAGGTCATGTCAAGCAGGTCAGTTTACCTAACTACACTTTTCCTGGGCAGGCTTAATCCTCAAAGCGGTTTACCAGAATGTGCATATTCTTTCACCAGAAACTGAGAGCTACACTTCTTGAATCATTGGAAGGAAAAGAATGACTGTAGAAAACTTTTTATGATCAATCTCCATGAAAGAACATTGCTGTACCCTGCAGGGATCCAACTCGAGACCTCCTGATCATCAGTCTGAAGTGCATCAGACTGTGCCACCGAGATAGCTCCATATGGTAAATATGATAAATTTTCAAGATACAGTTAAACTTTAATAAATTAAACATCTTTTGGACAATGTAATGTTCTAGACATGGGTAGTTTGAGTCACTGAAGGTTAATCATAATGCAAGGTCAGGAGGCAAATGAATACAATTTAAGGATGTCTTTACGATCTTCTATATAATAATTGTATGTTGTCTAATTAGTACACACAACATACATTTCATGACTAGAAATTTGTTTTTGTTTCATGTTAAAATGAACCATTTCGCATTATTTTTAGCAATCTATTATAAGTGCCTGGTCAAAGTCAGGGGTGGGTCAATATAATATGGTATAATATTTTGACCCCCCCCCCCCACTCCCACCTTCCTCACCAGCCTGCCCCCACTCCCCCACCCTTCCTCAGCCACCCCGCCCCCCCCCCCCCCCCCACCACATCAAAGTCAGAGGGAATGTTATTCTATGAAAATACATTTTTCAGGTCTTCATGACAAAAGGGACCATTTAACACTATTTGCAGCAATCTATTATGATTGCCTGTTCAAATCCAAGGCTGGGTCAATATATTATGGTATAATATCTTGAACCCCCCCCCCCCCCACCCCCCCTCCCCCCCCTCCACATCCCACCCCGCAAAAAGTGAAATAGGATGTCATTTTATGAAAATGATTGGTTTAGGGTTTCCATGATGAAAGGAACCATTTCACATTATTTCTAGTAATCTATTACAATTGCCTGGTCAAAGCCAGGGTGGGTCAATTTATTATGGTATAATATTTTGACCCCCACCCCCACAAACCCTCTCTCAAAAAATAAGTGGACAGATTACTGTCAGAACATAATTTTTATGCTATTTTAATAAATGAATCCATTCTATATGTGTTATATCATTCCTTAAGAAAGATAGTCCAGTGGGTCAATAAATTGTGGGGCAGGTCAAAATATTATAGCAATTATCTGACCCACAGGTCTGTCACAAAGTTCTGCAAACAGACAGCCAATACATGTAGCTCCAAAAAGATGAAAATTAGATAAATAATTTATAGCAGTTTACTACTTTGCACCAAATCATATCTTGTTGGTACTCGAACCATCTCAATGAAATAATTCCAACTAGAAGTATGTGTTTGTAAAACATTATGCTCCCAATTTTATGCTTGTCCATACAAAATACTAAACTTGAAAAATGGCACAGCTGTCATTAAATCAAAAAGCAATGAGATGATCTATTCCTAAGCCCCAACAAGTCTGCCAAATATCAAAGTCCTGGCTCAAATACTTTCTACGATGTCTTGTACAAAGAGTAAAAGTGTAAAATATGAATGCATGGATGAACTAGATTGCACTGTCGATGGCACTCCATCGAAAAATCCCCAAGCTCTGTTCTAATGTCGCTAAGTGTGATGGATGGACAGATAAAAAAATAATGTGCTCTCACACACCATTGCCACCTGGGAAAGTCATATAGCAAGTTTGGTTAAGTTCCGACAGGGGTTTTGGAGGAGATAGTGTGACAGCCGGCCAGATGGACTTACACACGGACAGCAGCATTCACAACATCCCCATCACTAAAGTGTGGGGATAACAAAGCAAACTATGCACCCATTAACTTTTTTAAAGCTAGGGGCATAATGAGCACACACAAAGTATGCTTTGGTGCCAAATTAGCAAAAATTACCTTTTCTATACTTTATTTATCAGGTCTACCATTATTTTAAGAAGATGAATTCACAAATGCAAATATTAGGGAAAAACAAAACTTGCAAAGAAAACCCCAAAGACTAAACCAGTGAAGGCAGGATAAAGGTCCTGCTGGTATTGCTGAACAATGTGGCTCTGAGACCTGCCTGTTCTTCAGCAAGTATCTCTTCCACCTGGAATCAGAGTCTGTGTTGGTATACAAACCTCAAGATAAGGCAAAATTTTCAACCAAAAAGTACTGATATTTTTTTAATTTTTACACAAAAACATATTGTGTGTACTCATTAGAAGCACCTTGCCAAGGCACTTCTAATGAGTACCCATAATCTATGTTTTAATGGAGAAATAAGCAAACTATTTCTCATATCTAGAGCTATATTGGTAACTTTCAGCATCATCTAATTTGGCTAACTGATGCAGGTGATGGTTCAGTAAATTCTGGGAAAGGACAGCAATGATCAGGAATCGATACAGTTACCTAACACCTTCTGTCCAAGACACCAAAGCGAAAGAAGGAAGCACTTAAAGCAAGGGCACCACAACCAAAACACTACAAGCATAAAGCCCAAAGGACAGTTTCATTCCCAAAAAAATTGGCCTGAAATGGCTATCCAAAATAAAAATTTCACCAGGACATACATGCAAAGACAGTTTCGTTTTTTTAGGAAGTCATGATCACCAATAACAGGGTCCATGATTTGGGTCATTCACCAGTTTTCCAAACTGTATAGACTTGCCCAAGTCTGTTCATTGACTTCCTTTTTTTATAATTATTAAAAATAAAAATTCCTATATCTATATGTGACGTTACCAAAATGAACAGATAAAACTATATATAACCGGCTGTTACAATATTTTGCCCTTAAAGAGTCATTTCCAATAGCAAGGAGGGCAAATACAAATGTAGGGACTTGGGCAAGTCTACAAACTATACTGCAGATTATTTATTGCAGGACCTCATTATCATGATTATGGTTGCTGTTTGTTCTACATAATGTAGTCTAAAAACATACTTATTTTGTTTGAAACACATCTTTGATGAACATATAAAACAGGTTTCTTTACTGGGCTATTCAAGTTGCTGCTTAAACATTTTAGCACAAAACATTAATATAGTTTTCTTATATTCCAAAGAAAATATGGTTTGTCATTTCATGCAAATTGTCTCCACAAGGAGACAATTTGCATGAAATGTCAAACACCATTTTCTGAGGACAATAAGAAAAAATATTATCAATCTGTCATTCACTGAATTTGCCCAGACAGTCCTAAATGTTAATTAAATTGTCATAAAAGTGGGTGTAAAGTATTTGAATTTATGAGTAGAAATTTATGTCCTTTACAGATCAATCAGTGTCAATAATGTTATAACATGAACAAATAAGAAATACTCTTTCTGACCTCTGATGACAAAATTCATTACTTGAATATAATTACCACAAGGAAAATTAGGACAAGAAGAAAAAATTTTCCAGCTAAAAAAATACAGAAAATTTTCACCCCCCAAACTGCAGCGAAGATATTCTGAAATTTTGTTAGGCAGACAATTCACATGAAATGTCAGATAAAATTATTATGGTTGCCCTTGGAAACAAAGAATACATACAGGAATAAAATACAGTCTCAGTTTTATTGGGACTCTTCATATGACTAAAATGTAGTTTGCTGAAGGGCTGCATAGAGCCACTAGCAATGGTTGAAGGGCTGCATACAGCCACTAGCAATGGTTGAAGGGCTGCATACAGCCACTAGCAATGGCTGAAGGGCTGCATACAGCCACTAGCAATGGCTGAAGGGCTGCATACAGCCACTAGCAATGGTTGAAGGGCTGCATACAGCCACTAGCAATGGTTGAAGGGCTGCATACAGCCACTAGCAATGGCTGAAGGGCTGCATACAGCCACTAGCAATGGCTGAAGGGCTGCATAGAGCCACTAGCAATGGCTGAAGGACTGCATACAGCCACTAGCAATGGTTGAAGGGCTGAATACAGCTGCTAGCAATGGTTGAAGGGCTGCATACAGCCACTAGCAATGGCTGAAGGACTGCATACAGCCACTAGCAATGGTTGAAGGGCTGCATACAGCCACTAGCAATGGTTGAAGGGCTGCATACAGCCACTAGCAATGGTTGAAGGGCTGCATACAGCCACTAGCAATGGTTGAAGGGCTGCATACAGCCACTAGCAATGGTTGAAGGGCTGCATACAGCCACTAGCAATGGTTGAAGGGCTGCATACAGCCACTAGCAATGGTTGAAGGGCTGCACAGAGCCACTAGCAATGGTTGAAGGGCTGCATACAGCCACTAGCAATGGTTGAAGGGCTGCATACAGCCACTAGCAATGGTTGAAGGGCTGCATAGAGCCACTAGCAATGGTTGAAGGGCTGCATACAGCCACTAGCAATGGTTGAAGGGCTGCATACAGCCACTAGCAATGGTTGAAGGGCTGCATACAGCCACTAGCAATGGTTGAAGGGCTGCATACAGCCACTAGCAATGGTTGAAGGGCTGCATACAGCCACTAGCAATGGTTGAAGGGCTGCAGAGAGCCACTAGCAATGGTTGAAGGGCTGCATACAGCCACTAGCAATGGTTGAAGGGCTGCATACAGCCACTAGCAATGGTTGAAGGGCTGCATACAGCCACTAGCAATGGTTGAAGGGCTGCATACAGCCACTAGCAATGGTTGAAGGGCTGCATACAGCCACTAGCAATGGCTGAAGGGCTGCATACAGCCACTAGCAATGGTTGAAGGGCTGCATACAGCCACTAGCAATGGCTGAAGGGCTGCATACAGCCACTAGCAATGGTTGAAGGGCTGCATACAGCCACTAGCAATGGCTGAAGGGCTGCATGCAGACACTAGCAATGGTTGAAGGGCTGCATACAGCCACTAGCAATGGCTGAAGGGCTGCATACAGCCACTAGCAATGGCTGAAGGGCTGCATACAGCCACTAGCAATGGCTGAAGGGCTGCATACAGCCACTAGCAATGGCTGAAGGGGCTGCATACAGCCACTAGCAATGGCTGAAGGGCTGCATACAGCCACTAGCAATGGCTGAAGGGCTGCATACAGCCACTAGCAATGGTTGAAGGGCTGCATACAGCCACTAGCAATGGCTGAAGGGCTGCATAGAGCCACTAGCAATGGTTGAAGGGCTGCATACAGCCACTAGCAATGGCTGAAGGGCTGCATAGAGCCACTAGCAATGGTTGAAGGGCTGCATACAGCCACTAGCAATGGCTGAAGGGCTGCATAGAGCCACTAGCAATGGTTGAAGGGCTGCATACAGCCACTAGCAAAGGCTGAAGGGCTGCATAGAGCCACTAGCAATGGTTGAAGGGCTGCATACAGCCACTAGCAATGGTTGAAGGGCTGCATACAGCCACTAGCAATGGTTGAAGGGCTGCATACAGCCACTAGCAATGGCTGAAGGGCTGCATACAGCCACTAGCAATGGTTGAAGGGCTGCATACAGCCACTAGCAATGGTTGAAGGGCTGTATACAGCCACTAGCAATGGTTGAAGGGCTGCATACAGCCACTAGCAATGGTTGAAGGGCTGCATACAGCCACTAGCAATGGTTGAAGGGCTGCATACAGCCACTAGCAATGGTTGAAGGGCTGCATACAGCCACTAGCAATGGTTGAAGGGCTGCATACAGCCACTAGCAATGGTTGAAGGGCTGCATACAACCACTAGCAATGGTTGAAGGGCTGCATACAGCCACTAGCAATGGTTGAAGGGCTGCATACAGCCACTAGCAATGGTTGAAGGGCTGCATACAGCCTCTAGCAATGGTTGAAGGGCTGCATACAGCCACTAGCAATGGTTGAAGGGCTGCATACAGCCGCTAGCAATGGTTGAAGGGCTGCATACAGCCACTAGCAATGGTTGAAGGGCTGCATAGAGCCACTAGCAATGGTTGAAGGGCTGCATACAGCTGCTAGCAATGGTTGAAGGGCTGCATACAGCCACTTGCAATGGCTGAAGGGCTGCAGCTGCATACAGCCACTAGCAATGGTTGAAGGGCTGCATACAGCCACTAGCAATGGCTGAAGGGCTGTATACAGCCACTAGCAATGGCTGAAGGGCTGCATATAGCCACTTGCAATGGCTGAAGGGCTGCATACAGCCACTAGCAATGGCTGAAGGGCTGCATACAGCCACTAGCAATGGCTGAAGGGCTGCATACAGCCACTAGCAATGGTTGAAGGGCTGCATACAGCCATTCGCAATGGCTGAAGGGCTGCATACAGCCACTAGCAATGGCTGATGGGCTGCATACAACCACTAGCAATGGCTGAAGGGCTGCATACAGCCACTAGCAGTGGCTGAAGGGCTGCATACAGCCACTAGCAATGGCTGAAGGGCTGCATACAGCCAATAGCAATGGTTGAAGGGCTGCATACAGCCACTAGCAATGGCTGAAGGGCTGCATACAGCCACTATCAATGGTTGAAGGGCTGCATACAGCCACTAGCAATGGTTGAAGGGCTGCATACAGCCACTAGCAATGGTTGAAGGGCTGCATACAGCCACTAGCAATGGCTGAAGGGCTGCATACAGCTGCTAGCAATGGCTGAAGGGCTGCATACAGCCACTAGCAATGGCTGAAGGGCTGCATACAGCCACTAGCAATGGCTGAAGGGCTGCATACAGCTGCTAGCAATTGTTGAAGGGCTGCATACAGCTGCTAGCAATGGTTGAAGGGCTGCATACAGCCACTAGCAATGGCTGAAGGGCTGCATACAGCCACTAGCAATGGCTGAAGGGCTGCATACAGCCACTAGCAATGGTTGAAAGGGCTGCATATAGCTGCTAGCGATGGTTGAAGGGCTGCATACAGCTGCTAGCAATGGTTGAAGGGCTGCATACAGCCACTAGCAATGGCTGAAGGGCTGCATACAGCCACTAGCAATGGCTGAAGGGTTGCATACAGCTGCTAGCAATGGCTGAAGGGTGGCATACAGCTGCTAGCAATGGTTAAAGGGTTGCATACAGCCACTATCAATGGTTGAAGGGCTGCATACAGCCACTAGCAATGGCTGAAGGGCTGCATACAGCTGCTAGCAATGGTTGAAGGGCTGCATACAGCCACTAGCAATGGTTGAAGGGCTGCATAGAGCCACTAGCAATGGTTGAAGGGCTGCATACAGCCACTAGCAATGGCTGAAGGGCTGCATAGAGCCACTAGCAATGGTTGAAGGGCTGCATACAGCCACTAGCAATGGCTGAAGGGCTGCATAGAGCCACTAGCAATGGTTGAAGGGCTGCATACAGCCACTAGCAATGGCTGAAGGGCTGCATACAGCCACTAGCAATGGTTGAAGGGCTGCATATAGCCACTAGCAATGGCTGAAGGGCTGCATACAGCCACTAGCAATGGTTGAAGGGCTGCATACAGCCACTAGCAATGGTTGAAGGGCTGCATACAGCCACTAGCAATGGTTGAAGGGCTGCATACAGCCACTAGCAATGGTTGAAGGGCTGTATACAGCCACTACCAATGGTTGAAGGGCTGCATACAGCCACTAGCAATGGTTGAAGGGCTGCATACAGCCACTAGCAATGGTTGAAGGGCTGTATACAGCCACTAGCAATGGCTGAAGGGCTGCATACAGCCACTAGCAATGGCTGAAGGGCTGCATACAGCCACTAGCAATGGCTGAAGGGCTGCATACAGCCACTAGCAATGGTTGAAGGGCTGCATACAGCCATTCGCAATGGCTGAAGGGCTGCATACAGCCACTAGCAATGGCTGATGGGCTGCATACAACCACTAGCAATGGCTGAAGGGCTGCATACAGCCACTAGCAGTGGCTGAAGGGCTGCATACAGCCACTAGCAATGGCTGAAGGGCTGCATACAGCCAATAGCAATGGTTGAAGGGCTGCATACAGCCACTAGCAATGGCTGAAGGGCTGCATACAGCCACTATCAATGGTTGAAGGGCTGCATACAGCCACTAGCAATGGTTGAAGGGCTGCATACAGCCACTAGCAATGGTTGAAGGGCTGCATACAGCCACTAGCAATGGCTGAAGGGCTGCATACAGCTGCTAGCAATGGCTGAAGGGCTGCATACAGCCACTAGCAATGGCTGAAGGGCTGCATACAGCCACTAGCAATGGTTGAAGGGCTGCATACAGCTGCTAGCAATTGTTGAAGGGCTGCATACAGCTGCTAGCAATGGTTGAAGGGCTGCATACAGCCACTAGCAATGGCTGAAGGGCTGCATACAGCCACTAGCAATGGCTGAAGGGTTGCATACAGCCACTAGCAATGGTTGAAAGGGCTGCATATAGCTGCTAGCAATGGTTGAAGGGCTGCATACAGCTGCTAGCAATGGTTGAAGGGCTGCATACAGCCACTAGCAATGGCTGAAGGGCTGCATACAGCCACTAGCAATGGCTGAAGGGTTGCATACAGCTGCTAGCAATGGCTGAAGGGTGGCATACAGCTGCTAGCAATGGTTAAAGGGTTGCATACAGCCACTATCAATGGTTGAAGGGCTGCATACAGCCACTAGCAATGGCTGAAGGGCTGCATACAGCTGTTAGCAATGGTTGAAGGGCTGCATACAGCCACTAGCAATGGCTGAAGGGCTGCATACAGCCACTAGCAATGGCTGAAGGGCTGCATACAGCCACTAGCAATGGTTGAAGGGCTGCATACAGCTGCTAGCAATGGCTGAAGGGCTGCATACAGCCACTAGCAATGGCTGAAGGGCTGCATACAGCCACTAGCAATGGTTGAAGGGCTGCATACAGTTGCTATCAATGGCTGAAGGTCTGCATACAGCCACTAGCAATGGCTGAAGGGCTGCATACAGCCACTAGCAATGGCTGAAGGGCTGCATACAGCCACTATCAATGGCTAAAGGGCTGCATACAGCCACTATCAATGGTTGAAGGGCTGCATACAGCCACTAGCAATGGTTGAAGGGCTGCATACAGCCACTATCAATGGTTGAAGGGCTGCATACAGCCACTAGCAATGGTTGAAGGGCTGCATACAGCCACTATCAATGGTTGAAGGGCTGCATACAGCCACTAGCAATGGTTGAAGGGCTGCATACAGCCACTATCAATGGTTGAAGGGCTGCATACAGCCACTAGCAATGGCTGAAGGGCTGCATACAGCCACTAGCAATGGCTGAAGGGCTGCATACAGCCACTATCAATGGTTGAAGGGCTGCATACAGCCACTAGCAATGGTTGAAGGGCTGCATACAGCCACTATCAATGGTTGAAGGGCTGCATACAGCCACTAGCAATGGCTGAAGGGCTGCATACAGCTGCTAGCAATGGCTGAAGGGCTGCATACAGCCACTATCAATGGTTGAAGGGCTGCATACAGCCACTAGCAATGGCTGAAGGGCTGCATACAGTTGCTAGCAATGGTTGAAGGGCTGCATACAGCCACTAGCAATGGCTGAAGGGCTGTATACAGCTGCTAGCAATGGCTGAAGGGCTGCATACAGCCACTAGCAATGGTTGAAGGCTGCATACAGCCACTAGCAATGGTTGAAGGGCTGTATACAGCTGCTAGCAATGATTGAAGGGCTGCATACAGCCACTCACAATGGCTGAAGGGCTGCATACAGCCACTAGCAATGGCTGAAGGGCTGCATACAGCCACTTGCAATGGCTGAAGGGCTGCATACAGCCACTAGCAATGGTTGAAGGGCTGCATAGAGCCACTAGCAATGGTTGAAGGGCTGCATACAGCTGCTAGCAATGGCTGAAGGGCTGCATACAGCTGTTAGCAATGGTTGAAGGGCTGCATACAGCCACTAGCAATGGCTGAAGGGCTGCATACAGCCACTAGCAATGGCTGAAGGGCTGCATACAGCCACTAGCAATGGTTGAAGGGCTGCATACAGCTGCTAGCAATGGCTGAAGGGCTGCATACAGCCACTAGCAATGGCTGAAGGGCTGCATACAGCCACTAGCAATGGCTGAAGGGTTGCATACAGCTGCTAGCAATGGCTGAAGGGCAGCATACAGCTGCTAGCAATGGTTAAAGGGTTGCATACAGCCACTATCAATGGTTGAAGGGCTGCATACAGCCACTAGCAATGGCTGAAGGGCTGCATACAGCCACTAGCAATGGTTGAAGGGCTGCATACAGCTGCTAGCAATGGTTGAAGGGCTGCATACAGCCACTAGCAATGGCTGAAGGGCTGCATACAGCCACTAGCAATGGCTGAAGGGCTGCATACAGCCACTAGCAATGGTTGAAGGGCTGCATACAGCTGCTAGCAATGGCTGAAGGGCTGCATACAGTTGCTAGCAATGGCTGAAGGGCTGCATACAGCCACTAGCAATGGCTGAAGGGCTGCATACAGCCACTAGCAATGGCTGAAGGGCTGCATACAGCCACTATCAATGCCTAAAGGGCTGCATACAGCCACTATCAATGGCTTAAGGGCTGCATACAGTCACTAGCAGTGGCTGAAGGGCTGCATACAGCCACTAGCACTACTAGCACTGGCCTGAGAATTTAATTTTCCAAGATACCAGGACAGACTCCACCATGATGTCAAACCTTATTTCTTTGAAACAGAGCAGACCCCTTTTCAGAAGGGATCAAATATGATTTTGATCCCTCCTCCCCATCCTCACCCCCATCCCCACACAAGCATACATACATAACAGTTCATATGCATCATATGCCAAGCAGACAACTCATATTAAAAGTCAAGCCTTATTTGCTCTAAAAATTGATGAAAATAAAATTAGAATGTCTACTACAGTTTTACTTGGCACTTTACTTTTAAGGTTATACTTTACTATTCCTTATAAAGAAGGCATATAGAATTATTTTTTTTCTGAAAACACACACACACAGACACACACATGCACATGCATACACATTTTATTCTCAGTTTTTTTTTCTCGAAAAGAGTGACATTCTGAATGGGAGTGACAAAAATGCACACCAAAGGACTCAAGCAAAATTCTGTGCAAACACAATGTTTGCAACAGAAGAGAAAATAATGTTGCTTCTTTAATGGCATGAATTAGTTATATATGAAAATAAAAATCTGAATTATAAACAGACCAAACCTTTCAGCATCAATTATCCATCTAATTTATGCTATTATTCTTATATATAAATATTACAATGTGTTTACTAAATTCCAAATTTTGTCAGTTCCACGACAAAATCATCGATTAAACCAATTATGCTACGCTGAACAACAATGGCCAACCAAATAAAATCTAAAATGATTCAAACTACAAAATATTTGTATAGAAATTCAAGCATGACAGTATAACAGTATAATCAAACAAAAATAAAGATCTATAATGATAAAGTATATTATTATCTCTGAACTCAACCAAATGAACTGGAACATGACTAACCCTCTGACGAAGTGGACTTAGGCAAATAGTATAGACCCAGATCAGATGTTGCAGAATGCTGCATCTGATCAAGGTCTGTACTGTTTGTCATTACACTACCAGAGGACTTGTTGAAGAGTATTATTTGTTGATAATTCTCGGATAATTTTCTCAACTTCTCCATAAAAACATATGTTGTGGGTACTTATTAGAAGCGCCTCAACGAGCTGCTTCTGAGTATCCACAATATATGTTTTATGGAAAAATAAGGAAAATTATCCCAGAATTATCACCAAATACTCGTCTTTAACAAGTCCTTTGACTACAGAGACCGTGTCATAAAACACCCCTTTAAGTATAAAATGTATCAGTCCAATTTCTAAGAAGGAATAATACATTAGGCATAAATAGATTAAAATCCTTCACATGTAGACCAGTCTTTTCTTGTCAACAATCTGACCAAGGCCTTTGCTCTGCATACATACAATGTCTAAAAACACTGCTGATTTTAAATGACAATCAACCAAGAACTTGAATAGGTGCATAGGTGCACAGCCTGGTCTCTGTCTTCATTATTTGCATATATACACCATGATGCAGATAAACTGTGCCCAGATGAAATGCACCATGTCAAGAGGAAATGTTATCCGAATAACAAAGCCCCAGATCAGGTCTTTGCTATACACAGACATACCGTAATAATTCTAAGTATTAAGACAGACAGGCCTGAGCAAACAATGTAGACCCTGATCAGATGCCACAGAATGTGGCATCTGATCAGGGTCTACATTGTTTGCCCTTCAGTCAAGTAGCTTTTACATGCATCAACAGGAAGTACATGTAAACTAGACTTATTCAAATTTACAACAAGTATGATATGGAGTTAAGCTGTCCTAATATCTATGGTTAATATGGTATTCTATACACTTTCCAATAATTCTGTAAGTAGACAGGGAAGGCTCTGACTAGACTGCCCATCTGCATAGTCTGATCTGGGGCTTCACTGTCCGTACATGCTTAAAGACACCTTTTCGAATGGTAAAGTATAAAAAAATATTATCAGGTGATCTATTTCTGATGGTTATCTCTAAGTCAAGACAGAAATCTTCTTTTGTTCTACTCATACTGAATGTATCTTCTGAAAAAGTTCTTTGGAATATGCCCAAACAATAAATTTATTATACATTATTGAAATAGATAAATATATCAGATTGAGACACGGTGATAACTATAGACATCAGTCAGCAGTAGCACATACATACCATATCCACCCTTAAGTATTGTCAGGCACCTTAATGCACTAAATTTTCAGCAGATGAGATTTTTTTTTCTAATTTTTCCAAGAAACAGGATTTGACATTTCATGCAAGTTGTCTCCAAAGGAGACAATTTGCATGAAATGTCAAATCCTGTTTTCTGGGGAAAATAAGAAAAAAATATTTCAAAATCTCATCTGCTGAATTTGCCCCAAGAGTGATAAAGGTTAACCCTTTATCATACTTGTCCTAAATTTGGACTAGTCCATTTTACTACCTGTTGAGGTCTAAAAATTGCTGGATGAGTGGCAAACAGGGTAGACACTGATCAGATGCTGCTTTCTGCAGTATCTGATCTGGGTATATATTGTTTGCTCACGCCTGTGTGTCTGAATTCTTACGGTAAGTATGATTTAACACTGCCTGCAAGGCAAGTCTGGCTTCGAAAATATGACAATATCATATGCACATTGTATAATTAGTGGTCATCTATCAAATCAGATAAAAGAGAGTCCAAGTGTCAAATAGAAACCAAATTGGAATGCTCAGTGGATGTTACTCACTTCATAATCAATAGAATATGCCTATTTCAAAATGACTCCATGCTTAGTTGCCATTTACTTACTTCATGAATCTCACTTGAATTAGATGTAAGAGGCACATACTAAAAACCATTAATCAAGGGACATAACTCATATCAAAACTAATGCATAAATACCATTTTCAAACTGAACCTGTGTAGCGGGACCAATTAGATGACCATGAAATTTGTTTGAATTTTGTAAAAGAAACCCAAATTGTAGACACTTACACAAAATAGTGAACACATCAGGGGCCATAACATAGGTCAATAGCAATACCTAAATACTACATTTGTATTTCCAAACAGTCCCTTTGTTTGAAGGAGACTTGATACAATAACAAAAGCAATACGTGATTTGAACAACTTACAGCTTAATTAATTGTACTATTTTACATGTTAAACCATGCATCAGAATAAGCAGAAGAAACGAGAATACTTGGGACATTTGTATTCCCTTTATTTCTGCATAACTAGGTATTTTATTTACCATTGATAACCTAATAATCTACTATCTAAAATATATGCATGTTCGTGATTATATGAGATGCTACTGCTCCACGGGGAATGGAGTCTTGATATATTTTCATAAAAAAACACTATAACACAACAATCGTAATAACTCTAAGACAAAAACAAAATTTAGTCATCAGGATAACTATATAACGGACCTTCGGTCGACTAGCTTGAAATATCTTATTTTGCTATGTTAAAGCATGGGCTGTTTTATATAATTACAGAATTATTTTAGTTTATTTTAATTGCTTATCTAATTTCAAAACGTTTAGATTTTAAGATAAACTTCTGTACTGCTGTAAATATTTGTTGATTCTGCATTTCATTCAATGCTTGGCTTCCGTAAAGGAGAACATTAAGGGTCAGTGTATGAATAGGAGTCTCTGTGTCCAACATTTCTTGTCTTTGATTTCTAAAAGGATTACATTTCAAAAGGAAATGATTTGTGTCTTCAATGGCGCCACAGGCACACAATGGGTTGTCTAAAATATTTTTAGAATATAGATGTTCACAAAGAGAACTACATTTTGTTCTCAATCGTGCGTGGTGGATCTGTCCCGCGTTTACCAGCAAAGAAAAAAATGGGTGGGTTAGTAATGTTACTGTTAAGATGACGTTTAAATACCATTTTGCTAGGTCTGCACTGTTTGTCATTATATATGTGGATTTCTATCAAAAGCCCGGATCAAGTAATCTGATTGGCTGGAAGTTAGAAGTGGGCATAGCATCTTGATTTATTCAGCATGACAAGGGTTAAAAGTGAGACAACTTTTGTGGCTTCTTATTTGGTTACCAGCACATTAATACCTATGGAGGCATTTTGAATGAAATGTCAAATCCTCTTTTCAAACCCTATTTGACAAATTGCATGAAATCTCAAATTCTATGTCTAGAAAATGAAAACAATAAAAATCACCAAAAGCCTATGTTAATCTTACAAGAGTTCATTACCTTCAATATAATATTCCACTGCTTTTAATCCTTATACTAGGACAATACTTGTAACAAATTATAATATCATCAGTCCAACAAGAGGTATACACAAAATCACTATAATAATCTACCACTCAGGTCCCTGACCTGTCAATTTTTTAGGTAATTTTTTATTCATGATCATACATGACAATCTATCATATTTGAGGCATGTCGCTTTCCTTCCATAAAAATGTAAAACAATTACTCAAGGACTCCACAAATATACAGTTAATTGTACATTCTGTATCTCTAGGTAAATCACAAAAAACATGTTTCCTGAAATATTAGAATCATTTCAGTGAGTGTCACGTCCCTATTTTATCTTGAATATATTTTACATGTACATAGTATAAAAAGAAGTTTGTATCGATTTTTATTAACCAGGTTAGATTAATGCATTTGTAACTGGAGCGCTGATTATGATGACAGTTTTACTTTTTAAGCAAGTAGGTACACTTCAGCTTTCAGGTTACGGTATTACGGTAATCACGAGATAGTTATGCTGAGGGTGTATTTGATTATTCACGTCTATATACTTGAGCGGTTACCAGAACACTATATATTCCGAGTGAACCTAGGTTTGGTGATCAATATCTTCACTGTTCTGGGATTGATTTTCATCTCAAGGCTATCTTTTGAAAGGGGAGACAATTTTCTGTCGTAATTTTGCAGTTTTGTAGCGTTCCGAGAGAAAAATGTTTTTTGCTTCATAGTTTTAGCAGTTGCTGTATGAAACTTTGCACCGTTCGGACAATCGAACAGGTTATTTTAAATCTTGACTATCACGGTATTCTTGTGAATATTATTTTTAGATCTTGAATTTCACGGATTACTTGTGGACATGTTTCAAAACGTGCCACATTACTATAAAAGTTCCCTAGTTGAATAGAACGATACACACTACAAATTCATTTCATCGAAGACTGATCCTTGTCTTCCTTTTATTAATCTTCATGTTGTGTTGTATCTGGGGAATCTGACCATGGTAAGTCAATAATTTATTTTAATTTTATTCTTGCAATATTCTTGCTCGTCTTTACCGCAGCTAAAATTCGAGTAGGTAAATTTATTGCTTTACTACGTTGCGATTTTATGTATCATTCGTACTTACAAACCCGGCATGATAAGTAGATAGACCCTGATCAGATGTGTATACTTTGGTTATATGTGTAGACCCTGATCAGACAAATAAGCCGTGTCGGGTGTGTAAACTATAAACCGAATAGGAAGGTTAAGTTTGATCGATTCTATGGATCCTGATCAGTCTGGTGAGTCTGATAGGTTCTGTAGACCCTGATCAGAATGCAGTCATTAATATTTTTATTTGAATAAGATAAATGGATATTACATATTCTCATCTGACATGTACATACCAGACATACACGCTTAAATGTAAGACACAGTTAGGCGTTATGTTGTTATGTTAACCGCACACACCGTACATATACGCGTAAAAGTACGCTACCGTTAGGCGTTATGTTAACTGCATACACATTCATTAGTTAGCGCGATTTACACAAATGAAAGACTATATTCACCTTGAATACATATACAGAGGTCCTTTTTATTTTAATCACAAGTCTGTTTACTAGAATATTTTACGGTGAAATGGCTCAAGCAGCGAGGAGTCATGTTTGAGGCTATGACGATGGCATGTTGATATTGTACTCAATGATTACGTGGGGACGATGTGTGATCGTGTAATCATTGTGGTATAATGGCAGTTATAATATATTTTAGCCTTTAGCGTTCTAAAGGGATTCTTACAGTGGAAGGCGCATGGGTTCTTCCTGTAAGAATGTGTAATCGTCGAGATGCCATTCCTCCGATTAATATGAATGTCAGATATATTCTGACTGTGTGTCTGCCTGTGTTTAATTGTTTTTACAATATTATATGTCATTAACAGCGTCCATGTGGTTTTAGGATCTGATTTTGCTATATAATAATCAATTGCAACGGACTTGTCGCATTTATAACATTTGGCGTACACACTCTGTATATCTAGTGGAAATTGATAAGGAAATATCTTGTCATGTTTGATATCGAGAGTTCTAGGACATGATACTTATTTTCAGGTCCCGTATCCGTATCTGTATCCGTATCCATATCCATATCCGTATCATGTATCTGTTTCACCACTGTTATCGTCACTATGATTGACCATCAAATGTTTTCCGGCAAGCTTTGTTCAAAGTGCTATGGGAAAAAGTGTTAGTGATAACCGGAAATATCATGAAGGATACATCAGTGGACAAGTTTCTTCAAGTTACGTAAATTTATATTATATTTAATTATGTAAATATAATTAATTAGATTTTTCAGAATATGAAGTTTAACAGTACCTATGGATTATGGAATCTTCGGAACATAGAAATTAGAACATGGAAATTTGAACTTTTAATTATAGTTGTTTTTTTTTTTTCGAACTTTTTAAATACATGCTTGTTTTTATTTTACAAAGTGTTCTGTTTATCATCTGATTGCTTGTGATTGCGTCTAGTCCATCGTCACCGTGCCCAACGCTCGTCCGATCACGTGACAATGGTGTCAGAAGTGGGATCATGGTGACTTTGGACACGTTATTCTAGCAAACAGAGAATCGGAAGTTAAAGGTAATGCTAAGTTTTTTCGCAAAAATGACTTGATATACAGACAATTTAGTTCACCTAATGTGGAATTTGGTAAGATTTTTATTCAACTTGTAGTTCCACAGCAATATCGCAAGATGGTAATGAAATTAGCCCATGAGTCAATCCTGTCTGGACATCTTGCAGTGAAGCGGACTATTCAAAAGGTACTATCAGAATTCTTTTGGCCAGGGATAGCAAGTGATATAAAGAGGTTCTGTCAGTCTTGTGACATATGTCAGCGCACTATAGCCAAAGGTAGGAATACAAGAGCGCCCTTAGGCAGTATGCCAGTTATAGATACCCCATTTCAAAGAGTAGCAATTGACTTGGTTGGTCCACTTGAACCCCGTACTGAGAATAGGAATAAGTATATTTTGACGTTAGTTGATTATGCAACTAGGTATCCAGAAGCAGTAGCTCTGTCTTCAATTGAGACCGAAGCAGTTGCAGAAGCTTTAGTTAGTATATTCAGTAGAGTCGGAGTACCGAAAGAAATATTAACTGACATGGGAAGTCAATTCACGTCAACACTGATGAAAGAGGTAAGTAGACTTTTGTCATTCAAACAGTTAGTTACTTCCCCTTATCATCCCATCTGTAATGGCTTAGTAGAGCGCTTTAACGGTACATTAAAGAAAATGTTGACTAGAATGTGCGCAGAACGTCCGAAAGACTGGGACAAGTATATAGATCCATTATTATTTGCATACAGAGAAGTTCCACAGGAAAGTCTGGGGTTTTCTCCGTTTGAATTAATATATGGATGGCCTGTGCGTGGACCTATGCAAGTTTTAAGAGAATTGTGGACGAAGGATATCGAGGATCCTCGGGTACGTACTACTTACCAGTATGTCTTAGATTTGAGGGAAAGATTAGAGTCAACGGTAAGTTTAGCACAGCAAAACTTGCAGAATATGTCAAAGAAGTATAAAAAATACTACAATCGGAAGTCGAGGCGCCGACATTTAAAGGTAGGTAACAAAGTTCTCGTACTTCTTCCGACTAAGACAAATAAGTTGTTGATGAGTTGGAAAGGCCCGTACGAAGTAGTGGAGAAATTAAGTGTCTTAGATTATAGAATTAAAATGGGAAAGAAAGTAAAAACTTTCCATATCAATATGCTTAGGCAATACATTGAGAGAGAGGATGATCAACAGACTACAGATGTTCAGGTATGTTCCATAGCAGTATTAGACTGTACTTCGGAAGATAACGAAGATAATATAGAAGGATTAGTAGAATCACCATCAATTTGTGACAATGAGTCAGTTGAACTGTTAAACATTAATCCAGACTTGACAAAAGAGGAACAAAGTCAGGTAAGGCAACTTGTAACAAATTTTGCTAGTACATTTACAGCAATACCCGGCTGTACCACTCTGTTGGAACATGACATTAAGTTGACAACAGATACGCCGGTAAGAGTTAAGCAATATCCACTTCCTTTCAATATGATGGAAGCAGCAAAGGATGAGGTAAGAGACATGATCAATTTAGACATTGTAGAACCATCAGAAAGTCCTTACTGTTCCCCTGTTCTTATAGTCAAAAAGAAAGACAATACGAACAGATTTTGCATAGATTTTCGTACACTGAATAAGATTACGGTTTTCGATGCAGAGCCGATGCCAAATATGGAGGAAATATTTACGAAAATAGCAGGTCATAAGTACATATCCAAGCTTGACCTTACCAAAGGTTATTGGCAGATACCTTTAACTAAGAATGCTAAGCAATACACAGCTTTTCAAACACCATTAGGACTGTTACAATTTAAAGTTCTACCTTTCGGTTTAGTAACAGCTCAAGCTTCCTGTAGTAAACTGATGAGGAAACTGCTGAAAGGTATGTCTAATATAGACAATTTTGTTGATGATATCATCATATTCACATCTACTTGGGAACATCATATGCAAGTATTCGAGGAATTATTGAAGCGACTAAGAGATGCCAATTTGACTGTGAAACCAAGTAAATGTTTCGTTGGTTTTCAAAATTTAGAATGTCTTGGTCATTTGGTTGGTGGTACACTTATTAGGCCCTGCCCTGATAAGATTCTAGCAATTGAAAAAGCAGAAAAACCTGTTACCAAGAAACAAGTACGTTCATTCTTGGGACTTGTAGGATTTTATAGATCTTTTATTCCTAATTTTTCTCATATTGCCGCACCTTTGACGGAACTTACAAAAAAAGGTGAGTCCAATAAAGTACACTGGGATGAACCACAACAGAGAGCATTTCATTCATTGAAGAAGGCGTTGACAGTTCAACCTATTCTTAAAATGGCCGATCTGTCAAAACCATTTACTTTACAAGTAGATGCCTCTAATGAGGGATTAGGAGCTGTCCTTTTGCAAGACGAAGAAGGTAAGAAAAGTTCTATTGCATATGCAAGTAGAAAACTGAAACCTAGTGAAAAATCATATGCAGTAATAGAGAAAGAATGTCTTGCGCTAGTATGGGCAGTACAAAAGTTCCATAGATATTTGTATGGCACAGCATTTACGATAGAAACCGATCATCAGCCATTAAGCTATTTAAATAAAGCAAAGCTTACAAATTCTAGACTGATGCGATGGGCTTTGGCATTACAGCCATATAGATTTCATATAGTGGCAATACGTGGTGCAGAAAATGTGGGCGCAGATTATTTAAGCCGTGTGTGACGTAATATATTCGGCGATATAAAGTGACGTTATACTCTAGTGCTACGCACTTCTGTAAGAGGGGAGATATGTCACGTCCCTATTTTATCTTGAATATATTTTACATGTACATAGTATAAAAAGAAGTTTGTATCGATTTTTATTAACCAGGTTAGATTAATGCATTTGTAACTGGAGCGCTGATTATGATGACAGTTTTACTTTTTAAGCAAGTAGGTACACTTCAGCTTTCAGGTTACGGTATTACGGTAATCACGAGATAGTTATGCTGAGGGTGTATTTGATTATTCACGTCTATATACTTGAGCGGTTACCAGAACACTATATATTCCGAGTGAACCTAGGTTTGGTGATCAATATCTTCACTGTTCTGGGATTGATTTTCGTCTCAAGGCTATCTTTTGAAAGGGGAGACAATTTTCTGTCGTAATTTTGCAGTTTTGTAGCGTTCCGAGAGAAAAATGTTTTTTGCTTCATAGTTTTAGCAGTTGCTGTATGAAACTTTGCACCGTTCGGACAATCGAACAGGTTATTTTAAATCTTGACTATCACGGTATTCTTGTGAATATTATTTTTAGATCTTGAATTTCACGGATTACTTGTGGACATGTTTCAAAACGTGCCACATTACTATAAAAGTTCCCTAGTTGAATAGAACGATACACACTACAAATTCATTTCATCGAAGACTGATCCTTGTCTTCCTTTTATTAATCTTCATGTTGTGTTGTATCTGGGGAATCTGACCATGGTAAGTCAATAATTTATTTTAATTTTATTCTTGCAATATTCTTGCTCGTCTTTACCGCAGCTAAAATTCGAGTAGGTAAATTTATTGCTTTACTACGTTGCGATTTTATGTATCATTCGTACTTACAAACCCGGCATGATAAGTAGATAGACCCTGATCAGATGTGTATACTTTGGTTATATGTGTAGACCCTGATCAGACAAATAAGCCGTGTCGGGTGTGTAAACTATAAACCGAATAGGAAGGTTAAGTTTGATCGATTCTATGGATCCTGATCAGTCTGGTGAGTCTGATAGGTTCTGTAGACCCTGATCAGAATGCAGTCATTAATATTTTTATTTGAATAAGATAAATGGATATTACATATTCTCATCTGACATGTACATACCAGACATACACGCTTAAATGTAAGACACAGTTAGGCGTTATGTTGTTATGTTAACCGCACACACCGTACATATACGCGTAAAAGTACGCTACCGTTAGGCGTTATGTTAACTGCATACACATTCATTAGTTAGCGCGATTTACACAAATGAAAGACTATATTCACCTTGAATACATATACAGAGGTCCTTTTTATTTTAATCACAAGTCTGTTTACTAGAATATTTTACGGTGAAATGGCTCAAGCAGCGAGGAGTCATGTTTGAGGCTATGACGATGGCATGTTGATATTGTACTCAATGATTACGTGGGGACGATGTGTGATCGTGTAATCATTGTGGTATAATGGCAGTTATAATATATTTTAGCCTTTAGCGTTCTAAAGGGATTCTTACAGTGGAAGGCGCATGGGTTCTTCCTGTAAGAATGTGTAATCGTCGAGATGCCATTCCTCCGATTAATATGAATGTCAGATATATTCTGACTGTGTGTCTGCCTGTGTTTAATTGTTTTTACAATATTATATGTCATTAACAGCGTCCATGTGGTTTTAGGATCTGATTTTGCTATATAATAATCAATTGCAACGGACTTGTCGCATTTATAACATTTGGCGTACACACTCTGTATATCTAGTGGAAATTGATAAGGAAATATCTTGTCATGTTTGATATCGAGAGTTCTAGGACATGATACTTATTTTCAGGTCCCGTATCCGTATCTGTATCCGTATCCATATCCATATCCGTATCATGTATCTGTTTCACCACTGTTATCGTCACTATGATTGACCATCAAATGTTTTCCGGCAAGCTTTGTTCAAAGTGCTATGGGAAAAAGTGTTAGTGATAACCGGAAATATCATGAAGGATACATCAGTGGACAAGTTTCTTCAAGTTACGTAAATTTATATTATATTTAATTATGTAAATATAATTAATTAGATTTTTCAGAATATGAAGTTTAACAGTACCTATGGATTATGGAATCTTCGGAACATAGAAATTAGAACATGGAAATTTGAACTTTTAATTATAGTTGTTTTTTTTTTTTCGAACTTTTTAAATACATGCTTGTTTTTATTTTACAAAGTGTTCTGTTTATCATCTGATTGCTTGTGATTGCGTCTAGTCCATCGTCACCGTGCCCAACGCTCGTCCGATCACGTGACAGTGAGATATTTCTTATGAAATTCTCATATCACATCAATTTTCTGCAAATTTCTGACCCCACTAATACCCTTTTTACTACTGTAAATGTCCTAAAATTTTGAACACCAAATGGTCTGACAAAATGGCATATGCAAACAGTGCTGCAGTCTGATCTGGGTCTACACTATTTGCCATTCAACTAAGTATTTTAAGAAAGAACTACATAAAAAGCAAAATTTAGACCAAAAAAGTATAAAATGAACAGGACATTTACTGTGTACAAAATAATATAGATGTTCACATCACGAAAACATACCTATATAATGTTGACCCCCTTAAACCCCACTTTTATATAGTAAAACAGGGGTTTACAGGGGTATATATTATTTTTCTTATTTCTGCTCAAAACAGAGATTGTGGGTACTTGTTAGAACCGCCTCAACGAGATGGTTCTAACGAGTACCCACAATCTCTGTTTTGAGCAGAAATTTGAAAAATATCAGAGTTTTTTTATCTGAAAATTTTCATTTTTTGGTGGTAAATTTTTCAGTATATTTGAATAGGCGTGTTTTCGTAATGAGGAAGAGGCAGAATAACAGAATATAGCCCAGAAATGTAACTTGCTCCCAAGTGATCACATTGATCATAAAGTGGTTAAATTGTGGAGTTCAGTTTTTTTTTGTTTTTCAACCACAAGTTGCTTGTACTTTTTATGTTTCTCCATAAAAACATATGAAGTGGCCATTCTAATGAGTACCCACAACATATGTTTTTATGGCTGTGTTTAAAGCCTCAAAAATAATTTATGAAACCTTTCTGAACAAGAAACCACCCACTGAAAAGGGACAACGTCTAAATTTGTGCAAGTGCATTAGAGAAGTTCCTGCGTTAAAAGATTAAAACTTTAACCTGCTGACTATAAATACTAACAGACAACATTCAAAACATATCATTACGAAAACACGCCTATTCAAATATATAGAAAATTTTACCTCCAGAAACATAAAATTTTCAGATAAAAAAATCTGATATTTTTCCTATTTCTGCTCAAAGCATAGATTGTGGGTACTTGTTAGAACCGCCTTGGTGAGGCAGTTCTAACGAGTACCCACAATCTATGTTTTTGAGCAGAAATAAGAAAAATAATGCATACCCCTGTAAACCCCAGTTTTACTATATAAAAGTGGGGTTTAAGCGGGTCTAAATTATATAGGCATGTTTTCGTAATGTATTGTCTTATTTCCATAGAAAAGATGACTTGGCATTTCATTTCAAAGGAAACAATCTAAATGAAATGTCACCTTATTTTCAGTACAAAATTGAGTCAAAAAATGTCACTTGTTTTCAGATAATGAATTAGACAATTAGGCAAGAGAGTGCTGAAACTTAAAATATGTATATATAAGCCGGAATACATAATGAAATAAGTGTATGTTTTCAAGAAGAAATAAAATAAAAATTATTCATTCAGATATTCTTCTGAACTCTGTAGACATCCCATCATAATATGTGAAACTCAAAATTACTCACAAAAATTATCCTATTTAGATATTCTACTTCTTATTGTATCAAAACAGTTTTTTTTAGTAGTCCTTAAAATTGATTTTACAAGGCATTTCAAACAGTACGGTACTCAAAATTACTCACAAAAACTATCCTATTCAGATATTCTACTTCTTGTTGCATCAAAACATTTTTTTTAGTAGTCCTAACCCTTGTCATGCTGAATAAATTAATATGCCATACCCACTTCTAATTTTCAGCCAATCAGATTACTTGATCCAAATTGTTGATTGATTGTGTTGGGGTTTAACGACACGTCAACCCTTATGGGTCATTTTGTGTCGTCTCCCAGAGAAAGGGAGAAAAGAGACAGAAGAGATAGTAGAAGAGATGAAAGAGAGGGACAGGGAAGAAAGAGGAACAAGAATGAAAGTAAAGAAACAGAAGAAATAAAAACATCACCTCCCTACCCTTACCTGCTACAAGGATAGCAGGCCTTGCCCAACTGTAAGCCAATATCAGCTGGACGCCCCGGTGACATAAGATACATGACACCTTCGCACCACCCGACCACCCCCTCCAAATTGTTGATATAAGGTCACATACTTAATGGCAAACAGTGCAGATCCAGATCAGTTGGCTTCTTCAGAACTGAAGTGGATCTCCACTGTTTGCACAGGCAGAATATATCCGGGTTCAGCAGGACTAGGGTTAAAATTGCATTTACAAGGCATTTTTAATGAGAATGGTACTCACAAGATACTCACAAAAATTATCCTTAACCCTAGAAGAAGCCAACTGTGAATTTAGATCAAGAATCTGGATCAAGTAATCTGATTGGCTGACAATTAGAAATGGGCGTGGCATCTTAATTTATTCAGCAGGACAAGGGTTAATTGATGTCTCAATGATCATGCTTTTGGAAGTATGAATATGTCAAAATGACTTCCAGTCCGTAATTTCCATTCAGATCCTATACTGGTAATAAACCTGGTAAAAACATCCAAATTTGAAAGGAGAATAATATAGCTTCAGATAAGGCACTTTTTTTTTTTTAAATAAAAAAATGTACTGATATTTTTCTTATTTCTTCACAAAAGCATATATTGTGGGTACTCATCAGAAGCACCTTGCTGAGGCACTTCTAATAAGTACTCACAACAAATATTTTCATTGGGAAATGGAAAAAATAGTATGCGGATACCGCCTCTCATCTAGAGTTATGAAATAAAACTGATTTCTTATAGTAATATTTTCTATATCCCAAAACACCATATATAAAACAGAAGAAGTCTCCCCATGTTTTTTTTTCTGTTTTTTTTTTTTTTTTTTACTTTGCTCTGTTTTTTATTGTGACTTTATAATTGTTGTAACTTGTAATGGTTATTTTTGCCTGGGGCTCACATTTAGGTATAACAATGTGTTACAGTGTAAAAACAAAAAAAGAAAAGTCTTTACAAATCAAAAGGGAGCTTATGAAATATGCAGCCAGAATAGACCAACCTCAGCCTTTGCTCAGCACAGTCTCAGGTCAAGGAACAAATTGTTTGATAACAGTATCATAGCTACAGATAAGAGGGGTATCAAATATTTTTCTTATTTTTCCACAAAAACATTTGAGTACTTATCAGAAGTACCTTGATGAAACACTTTTAGTGAGTACCACAACATGTTTTTGTAGAGAAATAAAAAAAAATATCAATACTTTTTGGTTTAAAATAGCATCTTTATTGGCACTAAATTTGTATTTATAACCCTTGAAGATTCTTACTTCACCATTAAAACGTGTTGTTGGTACTCATCAGAAGTGCCATTCCAAGGACCCAGAACATATGTTTTGTGGAGAAATACAGTCGACTCTAATTATCTCAAACTCGCTTATCTCGAACAACCGCTTATCTCGAAGTGAAAATCTGGTCCCTGTTTTAACACAGAGATCTACCAACAGGCAACAAAATATTGTGGAAAAGAAGAGAAATTGCTCCAAAGGAGCAATTTCTCCTCTTTTCCACAATATTTTCAATATATCTCTAACTTAGGAGTCAAATTAAAGATTCATTCTGTTAAAGGTGGTTGTTCAATTAATTGTTCTCCTCAGTTCCGCAAATCTGATATGTCGAAGTATGGATAACTCGAAGTGTTTCATAGAGTACCTTGGATTCCGAGATAACGAGAGTCGATTGTACTCTAAGAAAAATATCAACACATTGTGGTTGAAAAAAGTGCCTTATATAGGGTGACGGCTTAGAGGTATACTATTTCACAAGGCAAAGGTGTGTTAACAAAATGTATGAAAACAAAATGTAGAACCCAACAAGACTGCACAGATGTGGCTGTTTAATTGAGTGAAAGGTGTAGACTATAATCAGACTTCATAGATTTGACTATCTGATAGCATTAGTATACCTTAAGATAGTGGAGATCATAATCAGAATGTACAGATATAGCTTTCTGAAACTATTATCCGGTACCTTGGAGGTTCTATTTATGAGCGGTGTAGACCATAATCAGACTTCAGAGATGTAGCTGTTTGACATTATCTGTGAACCTTGATGCAATGCTTCTAATAATTATCCCAGAATTATCACCAAATCCTCCTCCTGAACACAGTATAGACCCTAATAATACTGTATACATGTAGCTGTTTGTGTACCTTGAAGATTGTTTGAGTGAACAGTGTAAAGTAAACCTTAATCAGACTACTCAGGTATGTCTGTTTGATAACATCATGCATATACCTTCTCAGAGTGTGTGTAAAAAGTAATGACCTTAACATGACTGAATAATGTAGATTCTAATCAGACTGCACAGGTGTATCCATTTGATAATATTGTGTGTGTGTGTGTGTGTGTGTGGGGGGGGGGGGGGGGGGGGAGGTTGTACACTGAAGATTATTAGAATGAACAGAGCTGACCCTAATCAGGCTGCAAAGATGTGGCTGTTTCATGACTTTATCTGTGTACTTTGAAGGTCATTTGAGTGAACTGTGTATATCCTGATCAGACTGCACTAATGTGGCCGTTTCATGACAGTATGTATGAACTTTGAGGATTCTGAGTGAACAGAGCAGACCCTAATCAGACAGCAGACGTATTCACAGGCCATTGTTTTAGGTTCCATTAGGAAATAAGTGCAAACTTACCAAGCATGTACCTCAGGCATGCACAATGCACCGCTCGCTCAATACATGTTTGCTTGCATTTTCACTTCACTCCACAGAATCAATTACATCTACCCATGGAACAACAGCTCGATAACCTGTTAGTACACTTGCATGCAGATTTCCTGATGTGAATACAAATAAGGCCTAAATAAGACTGCACATATATGTGTACAGTGAAGATCTCAGTGAAAAGTGTAGTATGGATTTACTTACTAAGTGTGTACACCAGGCAGATCTACATGCTTCTTTCATATACATGTATATAGGATAGGGAACCAGACAAATGTTGACAGACATGCACGTGCAAAAATTAGTATACGGAAAACAATCATCCTAAGACATCGGATTACAAGAATTTACAACACAAGTTATCAGAACAAACAAACAGTTGCATTTCCGAATTCAGGTAGGGAAAACGGTCTAAGGGAGCTTACTCGAACCAGCACGGTATAAGAGGTATTAATTTCCCTTAGACCGTGTGTAGCGTATAAAAAAAAACTCACAGGATATTTGATCCTTAACCACTAAGCGGAATTTAAAAAAAAACTTCCTCGCGTGGTAAGGGTGTGCGAGAGTAACATTATTTTTCACTTCTCTCTGCTTAGTGTTGAAGGCGCGGGGATTTGCGATGTCGTGCCGTCGACTGCGCGGTCTAGTTTTGTATTCTGTCTTGTCCTTTTTACATTATCCGTTTATGTTTACGTTTCTTAGTTTCTGTATAAATCCTTATTTAAGCCGCACGTCAGAAAACGTACATTCGGAGTGTGCGTTCAGCGAAAATTCAGATCAGCCTGCGCATTCGCACAGTCCGAGTAGAACTTCACTTGGGCGCATTTTCAATATCCAAAGGATGCGAACTTTCTTCGTGCGGATCACAAACACTCTGGTCAGATTGTGTGGATACGCCTG